>JARHVA010001001.1:1545000-1807500 GCA_037957365.1 Torreya grandis | reverse complement strand
TGACCAAATTAGATCCGCTAAACCTAACTAATGGAACAATTATCACACAATAATAAAAGAGAGGGTTTCAAAGCCTTTGATAAAATAATACTATGCAATAACCCTAACTAGGTCTGAATACATAAAATAAAACTAATCTAGTGCTCACTAAAGCTTGTGACACAAATGGGGATGGTTTGACACAAATAAACAATCAAGGGATCATGGTAGGCAAATGGGGGCCTATATTACCTGAAGTGAAATATGAAAAATAAAAAATACCCTATAGCTATATTAATTTAAAGCATAGAGGTAATATAAGGAAAGAGTTATAAATTCAAAACCTATTACTTTATGCAATATCTAACTATCAATTGAAATAGAAAAAGAAAGAGATACTTACCTTTTGGTGAACCCATCAAGTCTCAATCTCTCCCTTGGATGATGGTGATTTTCAAGAGGTTGTAGATTTTTAAGGATCAAACTATAGGAATTATACTCTTATTTTTCATCCAAGCCTTCCCACAAGATAAATTATCTTCCATCTAAGGCAAACCTTAAGAAATGGCTCCTTCAAATGTAGATGTAGCAAAATTGTGAGTTATAACAATGTGAGAATGAATGTTCCTATTTATTCGATTGAAATGAGCCTTGTATTTATAGTGATTGATAATTCCTAACCTTTATATAATTTTAGATGATGAGGTCAACCAACATGAATCAATTTTAAAGGAAAAGTTATTGTTAGGCCTCAAACTAGGGTCAACCAGTCTGACATAGTTTCATAACATGCACTTTAACTTTTATAATAAGCTTGACTCAATAAAATTAGTAGGAAAAGAGGGTGTTTTATTAGTTATAAGCTATTTTAAAGGAGAATTTATTAGGAAAATAAATAAATAAGTTTTGTAATGGGTTTAGGTAATGATAGAGTTAACCAAAAATATTGTGAAGCACTAATGGTCTGACCACCTCTTTCCCAGTGTACCCTTTAAGGCATGCACTCAGAGAGATCAAAACTCGATAGGTTCCTACAAGAGAGAAAAAATAAGCAAAGGATAAAGTTTAAAAATATTTTGTGTATACATATGACCCATTCTAAGCTCATCATATGTCATGTAGGTATAATATGGGATGGTGCTTTGAGAAATAACATAGCAACACACAACACTAAACTAAAAAATATAGTAAAATGGAGTAATTGAAATTGAAATGACAGTAGGGAATTTTGTAAATAATTTAAAGTACCATATGCATACATTAACTTACCTTTATAACTGAATAGATATCTACTTTATTTGTAATCTTGATTATGGAGGGCATAACAACTACTTTGGACAAACCTTAAGGATACAAGGCTAAAGAGCAACAATAAATAATCACATACAAAATTAAAGTAAATGAAAACTTTCATAAATAAATAAGTCACTTAGAAAATTGGTAAGATGGGATGCCTAAGGCTAAGTTAGACTAGAAGACCAATGAAAGTGAATAAAATAAGAGGAAAATTGGGTAATTGAAAAGCCAAAGATACTAAATGACTGATAGATCCAACAAATACATCCTACATAAGAAAAGTAACAATCTAGATTAAATCAAGGACACAATAAAATGAAATAATGGAACCAAAATCAATGTAAGAGAAGTTGAAATCCATATTCAAACAAATATGGAAAAATAACATGAATGTAAACAACATTTAGGAAAGAAAGCTAACAATCCATAATCAACAATGGAAAACATGTAGAAAAAAATAAAAATAAATGCAACAAAATGAACTAAAAAAAGGTGAATAATAAAACCTAAATTCTTAAACAAAACCAAGTGAAATATGAGAAGGATAAGGTAATGGTTAAGAAAATAATCTCATAACCACTCAAAAATTCATCTTCACTTCTAAAGATAGATTAATTAAGATAATCATATTTTGAGCATGCATGAAAGAGATGAAGAATATGAAGTAGACAAATTGGTAAAAGATTTAGAAAAGAAATTGTCTATCAAGGTGGAATATGAAATAGGTGGTGGGGGAAATTAAGGTGTCACCAAGGTGAAAATATATTCCTTATCGGAGATAAGACACTCAAATCAAGTTAACAAGATAGAGAGGATTTCAACATTAAGGACTCTAGATAACTCAACCTATCCATGAAAATTTGGGTGAGTGAAGTATAAAAATCATCCCATGAAGGCTATATATGCAAGAAAAAATGAAATGGACCTAGCTTTCCATAACACATTTCTCATTCCTTAGAACCCCTTACAAAGTTGTCAGACTACTATGAAGATTGGGTAGTTGTGTGAGAAAGTAGGTGGCACTATCTATATATTTAAAAGTATGAGACCTTTTATCCTAGTATACTGGCCTACCACACCCCAATGGACCTTAGATTTATCATGATGCCAAATGTGAAGTTTGAGCTTTGACTAGGATACGAGATGTGCCTGATAATAATCATGTCTTTTGGTGTGATTTTGACTTTTGAATGTTAATTTTGGCCTTTTAATCATTGCCTTTTGTTTGGATTATTTGTATTTTAATTTTTATGGATTTTGTCTATTCCTCTTCCTTATGGAATCAAAAAATTAAACATGGATTTTTAAAAATGACTATCACTAGAGAACTAACACTTGGTGGGTAGGAAAAAGAGCTTAGAGGTATAGTGTCTAAGACTCTTGCATTTTCACATTAGAGGAGAGTATTATCTTGAAATTGACCTTTATGTTCCCATAATGAAATTTAGTAGGGGAGAAGATGGAAGTGAACATGGAATGATTGAGATACCTCAAATCACAAAAAATATGTAGTTTTTACATAGTACAATTATAGGTAAGTATGAATCATCATCATAGGAAATAGTGTATTTGAGTGGAGACATGAGAGTAGATTATTATAGTTTTTACAATCAAAATAATATGACTAAATTTTTAGAATATTAAGTCATAACTCTTAACCATTACCATATTTTTTGGGGAGGACACTTAGCTAAGGTTGGAGATAAAAATAATTTATAAAATGAAGATTTGTGAGGAAGGCTTGGTCCTATATAAGTTTTTTTAGTGGAACTCACAAAGGATAAACCAAAAAGGTGTAAAAATGAAGGGTGTTTATAATAAATAATGGTATTTTATGAACAAGGCCTGGTCCAATCGAAGGTCTTACATTGAAACTGATAAAGGGGAAAACCATAAAGGTGTAAAAATTAATTAAGTTTGTAAAGATAAGAACAAATGACTCAAAAGAGACTTGAAGGTTAATTGACATAGTAAAAACTAAACATAAAAATATTCATGAGGATGGTTGGATCCTATCCATGGTCTTATGATGCAAACTCATGAAATATATAGGTGAATAAATGTAGATATACCAAATGACCAATAATATGAACTATGGATACTAAAATTGATGTAATACTACACTTTGGAAAGCTTTAAAAAACCTGTAAAAAGTATTAGCACCATAATATATAGAAATACATGAAGTACATGTAAGATAGGAATAATACTAGAAATGATAATTTAAGAAAAATATTGCTTTAAAAATTGAGCATTAATGGGTTCTTTGAAAATGTGTATTATGATTTAACTTACATACCCTATTTCATAGACTAATATATGTTTTTCAACATACTTTTATATTACTTAGCTAGACTTTTAAAACTGTTATTTTGACCATGTTACACTAGTAATGTTATAATTTGATTTAAATCATGTTATTTAATTCTTGTGGATACTTGACTAAATACTACAATTGTAGCTTATATTGTAACAAGGTGATTTGGTTATGTCAGTTACAACATTGATTCTAATTTAATTAATATAATTCATAATAATCAATTTAGTCATATTATTATGCTACTATCATGTCATTCAAGTGATTTTGATACCTGTTTATGGCTATAGATATAGGTACATCAGCTAGGTTGGTGGTGGATTATGGTAGTCAGGGAAATAATAGGTTGGGATAGTGGATATTTGGGTGATACCAACCCAAGTAAAAGGGTATCATGCATTAGCCATTAGTCATTAGGTAGTAATAGTCTCTCAATTATGTCATTTCATCACTTGTTATCATATTTTATTATTTTATAATTTTATTATTCTAGTTTTAATCATCTTACTGGAATCATTCTTATCGATGTGTGGACTTTGCCTGCCCTGTTCCATTTTATTATTATCACATGATTATCTATTTTAATGTTCTATTTATTTTGGGGTTATTATTATTATTATTTTTAATTGTATTTTATCCCTTTAATGATGATTTCAAACCTTTTTCTATTTTTTTTTAATTTATTAGGTGTAAGGACCCTCATTAAATGTTTTTCTAAAGATATGATTTGGTCATAATGGCCTAAGTAAGGGGTTGTGGGAATTTGACACTAAAACAATAGTTATCATGATAAAATATCTTTGTCGATGGAGTAAAATCATTGTATGACTTTAGTTTGGTGAATTTGGGGATTTGGCTCTTTTTTTCATATCATTTTTTGGGTAGTTAGAGGAGAGAGATGTAGGAGGAAAAACTTGGGGAGAGAAGAAACCCTAGGAGGGAAGAAGAGTGGCAATATCTATGAGTAAATGGGCTCAAAAACCCTACCAAGAGAGAGGAGGGAAAAGAGAGTAGCTTATGGCCTTGATAAAAAATAAGGTTGGGTATGGTGCAATAAGCAAACATTCTCTTTGGTAAGTAAGAGAGAAATTAAAACTCCATCTCTTTTTTGGAAGGTAATTTGAATCACAAGAAAGTGTTGTATTAATTTAGAAAAAGGAAAATGAATACCTATTTTGTGTTATCAAGCAAATAATTGTTTTCAAGTTCATGAGGAAGTCATAAGACTTCTTGATAAACCTAGAAGCTACCCAAAATCGATTTAAATAAGTATAAATCTTTCTTTTAGCATGTGGGTTATTCTAGTTTTATGTTACCAAGTTATTTTAAAAATTTTGGGCTTAAACCCTAGCATACAATCTCCATTTTCCAACTCAAAATAAATACCTAGAAAGTGGGTAGATTAAATATTTTATTTCCTCTATTTACATGGACATTTTAAGCACGTGTAAGTCTATTCAACCTTCCAATTCAGGGTTTTATTACTATGGCCATTTGTAGAGGTCGTGTATTTGATTTTGATGGGTTTTTATTTTGTTATTTACTTACGATGTTTTAGAATTTTTATTTATTTTTCCTATTAAAATGGCTAGGTTAAATAGTAAAATTTTAGGTTTTGTACCCTAACATGTTATGGCACCAATTTGGGTGATTTTGGCTTACTTGGTTGGTATTCTATTTCATATATAAATTCGATTTGGTATCATGAGTTTTCACATTAATTGGTTTATGTTATTAGCATCTACTACAATTTCCTTCTTGATCTCACCATATAAGGGTAAATTATAGTGATTTCATCACTTTATACATTTTTTGTGCATGATTAAATGACTATACCTAGTTAGATGATGAAAGGGTGAGGTACTTAATTCCTTGGTGATTTATTTAACTGGTTTGGAATGCTATTTACATGTGAATATTAAATTTTTCCTCATGGTTGTAAGTGATGATTTTATCTCACTATGGGTGTTAGATTATGTTATTTGAACATTGAAATACCTTGAATAAATGATGAAGGCTTATCAAGTTCAATTGAGAATGTAATCAATGCCAATAAACCTTTAGAGAAAGACAAAGATTGCTAATATTTGTATCCCTATTTCTGATTATGTTTTGAGTCAAATTTTTAATTTTAATCCTTTAGTGGTGAATTTATTATCTGTTGAGTAACTAATGTAGTTTTATTAATGGATTTTATATTCCTTATTGTTCATGACATTGTTTCTTAAACCCAAAATCTGAATTCCACCTCCTAGATGATGGTTGGGGGTGGTAAGGGCCACCTTTTGTAGGGCTCATTGGATGGGTCAGGGTGGGATGGTTCATGAAGATAGGCTCTTGGAAATTGTTTATTTGGTTACTTGTTTGATCTTGATCTGGAAGATGAATCATTGTATTATGTTTACTTTAGCATGTTTTATAAATGTGAAAACATTATTTTGCTTAATGTATAAAAATAGATGATTATACTTGTACTACTATTTATATGGATCTCGGTCAATTATTTAAATTTTTTATCTTCCATTATATTATTAATTAGTTAGCTTAGTTGGGATGGTATGTTGTATACTTGTTATGCTTCTAATATTTACCTTTGAATGAATAATAAGATTTAATGAGTTACAATATGTATTAAAAGAATATTCTCATTATATTGTTAATAGTTCTTTGGGTAAATTAGTAAACTCATGATTATTTATGTAGAAGGTAAATGGTGTTAACAAGATGCACATAAGTTAATTTCATATTTCATGAATTATTATGTTATGAACATAGGTTTTAAATTGTTTCTTGGTGATCAAGCTTGTGATCATAATTTTTTGAAAACATAAATTTTGTGTAGGTGATAAACTATTGTAATTACATCATAAAATGCACTAACTTGAGTTCATTATCAAGTGTTGGAAATGTCATTTTAGCCTATTTTTATACTATTGTACAAGCATGGTTGTGGGCATAACAATAGGTTTGTTTGTGTTTTAATAAACACTATGTATGAGTGTAGTTTATCTTTATATATAGTTGCACTTAAATTATTTTTGTGACTTGATAAAGATTGTTGTTAGCAAAGAAAAAATTGTGCTGAGACTATGTTCTCTCTAAAATGATATGTTATTTTGAACTTCCCTTGGGTTAGTATAACAAGCTTGAAATTAGGTATTGATACAAAACAAGTTAAAATAATTTGAGTTGCATTACTAAAATTTTCCCAATCTCTATTAGGAGAAAAATGAATATATAGTAACAATTTCATTTTAATTGCTAAATTATGTTTCATTTAAGTTCTAAATTAGGAATTTATTTCTTATTTAATCATTAATTCAAGAATTATAAATGGTTTAGGTTGCATAAATAAAATTTCCTTTTTTGAGTCAAAATTCTCTTGGACTTTATTACTAAAATCCTTCTCTTGAGATGTAGTGATGCATTGAAAATTTTGATTGATTGAATAATTAGTTTTATATGCTTGAAATAATATTAATTTGGGGGAGTTAATTCATTATTAATTAAGATATTTTTGTTTATTATTAAACTGCTATTCATAATTTTAAGTTGGCTGTTCATAAACTAATAATAATGATATATAGACACCATGTTGTCAATATAACCTCAAATTATAATTAATAAGGTTACTTCCATTCAAATTTGGAAGTTGTTATTAATTAAAGGGATTTATTATTTGATTATCAAAATAGTCATAATAATTATGATCCTTGAAATAAATTAATTCAATAGTTACATGAAATAACCATAGTTATAATTGGTGCTTTAGAAGCTAGTTTTGTATAAACATGCCTTGGCTTAAAAGTAGACTATGTCTTTTTAGTGTTATGTGTTGAATACGATGACCATTAAATAGTTATAATATATTATTAGTGTAGATGGTTTTGATGTTCTTAGAAGGAAATTTTTTGGAAACTAATGAATAAAACAAAGGATTTATAATCATATGGATTAAGAATATGTGATGTACTTTTATTATTGGTTTAAATTTAATCCTACAGTATAACTGGTTCTTATGATAAAAACCAAGTGATAAGTAGATAGTAATTTAGAGATGTGAACTCTAAATACTTACCTATAGGATGGTCTAGGGTTATTATGAGAACAAGTTAAGTAATGCTGGTCAATGATATGATGTTAACTTGTGTCATGACATAGATCCTTAACAATAATCATGATAAGTTAATTAAATCACATCAATAAATTATTTTATGTAAAATGATAAGTAGAAGCATGTAGTACGAGGATCCATAAAAACTTATAGATCATGGTATAATGATCTAAATAGGGATAATACTACAATGGGCTCTTTACTTACACAAAATTCATTAAATTCCTATTACAATTTTAGGGATTTTATAGGTATAATTTATATTTACTAACTTGGTAGATGAACATCGTTGATTGAGTTAAATAGAATTATTTTACTTCTATATTATGAATCATGGCTTATAAAAGAATTTCATAACTCCTAAACTTCGGAATAATAAAAAAATTCTTATTTATTTTGACTTATCCCTAATGTTCAAGTGTCCTTATTAACCTAAGCATCCCAAGTACGAAGAAGGGGTGGATAAGCTACCTTGACCTATACCCAAAATTTTGTAGATGTGAGTATCTTAGATAGGATAAGGATATCTAGGTGGTCCTATTGGGAAGGTGAATTCCCCCATATAGTTCAGAGCCTATTATTATGGATTACATATATGTACACCCTAGACTTAGATTTCATAGGGTAATAATATTTCCTATAGAATATTCTATGGGTAATTACCCTAATTAGGAGTTGCATATACATAAATTTGGTTATGGGATTGTGGATATGTTATATAAAACCAAACTACATGTAGTGGACCCTATTCATAATTATGCTTTGAACTCTAAATGAAGTGATGCTCAAAATGTTTTTTTGGGTTATTTTCACCTGGTATCAAATCCTATGCTAATGTTATCATATCATAAAAAAAAACTCTAAATAAGACTATAAAAGGGTTTAATTATCCTAATACTAACTAAGAGACAATTTTTTTTCCTCCTCAAGAAAATGGTTAAGACCAAAGCTAGTAATAATCACATCGATATTGATCAAGGTATTGATAGGTTGGTATCAAAAAGTAGAGGTCAAGGCCAAGATAGAAGAAAAGTTAGGGGTTATGCCTCCCAAAATCTGAATCAAAATTGAAATGAACCTCTCCTCCACTATGAAAATTGTAATAGTGAATCCCCTAATGATAATGTAGTTGGGGACAACCCAATTGATAAGCAAGAAGAAGCCCTTCATAAAATATTGAGAGCTTTGAATTCCATTTAAGGCAAGATTGAAAATAAAGAATATGGATTGAATAATATTGAGGGTGATCTCCAAGGATAAATCACTTAATTATAAGTTGGATAAGTAGAGTTGTAAGCACTACAAGAAGTACCACTAATAATAGTAGATCTAATCATTAGATAAATTAAAAATCTTCCCCCACCTACATTTTTAGGTGAGGAATTAGGAGACACAGTTGATGCATGGCTTGTAAATATGTAAAAATTATTTTAACCTACATGACATGCCACCCAATGTGAACGTAAGGGTTGTTTTCTACTATTTAAATTATTCTGCTTCCCTACGATGGAACCATCTCTATCCCTTGGAGGGGTATCAACCTATGACCCTTACCTGGCCAATTTTTGAGAGTCAATTTTAGAAAAGGTACTTGAGTGCAAAATTCAAGGAGATTTTTTTAGCTATTGAAATAGGAAAATATGACTATTTTGGAATATGAAAATAAGTTCTTGAATCTGATAATTCATGTAGACTATATGCATGATGAAAAGACAAAAATAACTAAGTTTAATTTGGGGATAAAAGAGATATTGATGCATGACATCAATATGACTAATCCTAATACACTGGTAACTACCATAAAGTTTGCCCACATGGCTTAAGAAAAAGAAAAGTCTTAGTAAAAGGTGAGACAAGACTTCAAACTAAATAGGTATCAATCAAAAACCAAAAATCTACCTTTAATCCCTAAAAGTTTCAATAAAATAGATTAGAGTTGCAAGTTCTAGGGGAACAACATAAGTTTCAATCGATTCCAAGGATAAAACAATAATTTTAAGTTTCATGATGCCTTAAAAATGGGGGTTTTTAAGAAGGAACAACATCAAAAAAACTAGTGTGGGCTAGCCACAAGGGAAAATACTATCCTAATAGCTCCATAAAGGAAAAATAGTGTGTTAGGAATACAATGATAATTGTTTCTCTTAATTTCTACTCATTTTTTAATTAAGGAAGAATGTAAGAAACTAATAATAAGGGTGTGGTAGAAGAACCTTGTTGTTATGCATGTGTGATCTAGACAAGTGTGGAGAGCTCATTTTTATTTTGGAAGGATGACATGTAGATAAAAAATCACTAATAAAAGAGTTTGTTAGAAAGATAGTTAGGTGGATTGCCTAGCATGAGCTAGATCCAAGAAGTATGAAGTTGCTAAGAGACTATCAATCCACTCTTTGATAACAATTAAGTTGAAAGAGATCAAATGAAAGTACTTACATTAAACAATAAAAAGTAACTGAAATGAAATACAAGAATAAATGAATGATTTTTAGAGAAAATAACTAAATATAGCAATAGTGGGTTAATACTATTGCTAAAATAGATCCGGTTAGGTTCAAAAAAAGAGGTAGGGGTCTGTGAATAGGAAAGGACATAGAAAGTTAGATTTGGTTGGGGGTAAGGGGTTAGAAATAACTTGCTATTATTTCTTACCATAGTGACCATCGATGGTTAGGGTGACTTTCAGTAGTTAAACTGACCATCAATGATTGGGTAACCATTGATAGTTAGAGGTGACCATTGACGATTATGCTGACTATCAGTAGTTGCCTATAAATTTTGGAGGTACTTAAAAAAGAGTTTTAGAATGGGTTAATGATCAGGTAAGGGTTTATGAAGCATCTAGTTAAGGGTGGGGAAGTTAGAAGATAGGTGTAGGTGGTCTGATTTAGGCTTATAATTTAAAAAACAAATAAATAAAATTGAAATACAAACTATACCTATTGCTTACTAAATCACTGATGGTTAATGGTTGGATAAATTTTCGTAGAGTAATGATACTTTACCTCAAGAGAAATTTTGGTAGAGGTTTAGATATCTATTATAGTTGCTAAATTTTTGGAAGGAAGACTAGATGGAAAGCTTGAATACCTACATGCTCAAATGTTCTTGTGATTGATGGATGAATTTCATCTCCTACTCCCTTCCTTTTATAGGCAAAGAGAGATGGAGGATAGAAGGTTTCCTAGAAGGTTGGATTACTGATTTTGATGCTTGGGAGTTTGTTAGTAATGAATAAGGCATATATATTTAATTATGCCATGTTATCTTGCACATAGCTAGTATTTATGTAAGAATGAGGAAGACTTGACCATTGATGATCAGCCTAATCATTGGTAGTCAAGTTGACCATCGATGGCTAAGTGTTTAGAGGAAAATTGGTCAATGTGAGTTACAAAAGGTTGGGTAATGGTTAAGTTAGTGAGTTAGTGAGTTTAGTTGGATAAGTAGCTAACTTGACTTAGGTTATGATGGGTTGGTTAGTGGGTCTAGAAGGGTTAGGTGGTTCATAGGGGGTCTTGAGGCATTTTGACATCTAGAACCATCATGTATAGTTTTATAGTGTCTACATTTTACCTTTTTTTATTATGTGGATTTAAATTAACAAGCTACAAAACAAAAATGAATTGTTGGTCAAAGGTTTGGTTACCTTGAGTATGGGAGGAGGTGTTCCCCCTCAAATTAAGAGTTGATGACGTGAAACTAAAATTGAGTCAAGGTTTGATAAATGGTTTAAGCTAAGTCATGAGGTTGGTGATAAGGGTGGTTGGGAATTTGAAATGAAAAAATGTGCATAAAATATGACTAAGTATGATATTTGAGATCATGCAAAGACTAAGGTTACCATAGTTGGTAAAAATAAGGTCAATTCTAGAAGGATTGGTGATGGGGTAATCGAGCCATAATGTTAGGCATAATTGATTGGGTCATTCCTATCAAAGTCTCCTAGATAAGGTCTATGTTTTTATAGGTATCTAAGGTAAGAAGTGCTCTTTTCAAAAACACAAATGGTTTGGTGTGCACTAGGTGGTGAAAATTCAAATGTTCAACATGGCAAGGTTGGTCAGTGTAGTAAAAAAGAACCAAATCAAGGTCATCACAAAAATATATAATAATTTGGGCCAAAAATGGCCAACATCGAGGTGGACGTGGTTGAGTGGTTATTAGTTAGAGAGAGTATTCTTCTAAGGTTAGTTTTGGTTTGGTGGAGAAGGTAATCTCCAAAAATGAGGAATTAAGGTGTTGGTGCCTAAAAAAAGTAAATGGTTGAAAATTAAGTTTCCTAACCATTGATGGTTAGGATTTCTAAACTCAACCATCGATGGTTTCCTTGATCATTGATGGTCATGGGGAAACCCTAAAACCATAGAACATAAAAAGTGAAAATGAGAAATCATTTTCACTTTTTTCTATTGGAATTTTGATGACTTTTGTGCATTTGGTGAGTTGGTTTTTTGTGAGTAATAGTAAAAATGAGGTGGTGTTGAGGTGTTGACTTAGTGATTATTGATTAGATGTGAGATAGCCTAGATGATTGAGTAGATCTAACTACTAAATCGATGATATAGGGTGGATGAGGACATGCCTAGGTAGCAAGATGTGGGATTTGTCCTCAATAATATGCAAAGAATAAGGTAGGTGGTGTTTTTAAATTGTTAGATTAGTTGATTAGGTCATTTTGAAGTTGAATTTTGTGGGGTTTTGCGAGATTTTACCCTAATTGTAGGTTTTTGGTTTAATTGGTAAAATTAGCAGGTGAAACTCAAAATTAAGGGAGTAGTTGCATTTTAGGTAGGGTAAAGGGTAAGGGTGGGTGGTTTAGTTATTGAATTTGTTATTTTGGGTAAATTTTTAGGAAAGGAGGTGTGGTTATTTTCTATTGGTGATCACACACAATGATCATTGATGGTTCTACCCAATCATTGATGGTTAGACTTGATCATTGATGGTTGACTATGAAAGCTAAAAGGTCATAGTAACCATCAATGATCAGGTGATTGGTGAAGGTGGGTTGATAAAAGAAATAGGAAAAATGGGTTTTAAAATGTTGTAGTAGTTAAAATGCTAGGTGTAGCTTAGGATAAGATGTGTTGAAATGTTTGTGGGTTAGAAAGGTGTTTTTTGATAAAAGATTTAGGAATTGGTGTGATAGTTTAGGGTAGGTGTTAAAATGTTTATGGGTGAGGGTTGATTTTGAGTGCTAGAGATAATGATGTATAGGTAATGGTTATGAGTAAGTATTGGAATAGGTTGATTTAGGTGGGTTTAGTTTGATAAAGAGGTGGATTTGGGTATAATGAATGACGTGAATGAACATGATTAATGGCAATGGAAAATTTAGTGTGCATGATAATTTTTTTTTGTAGGCACAAGATCAAATCCAGATGAGAGATCAAGCTCCTTAGATCTTTGTAGAGATCCCCAGTGGGATGACTAGGGATGACTGGACACATATGAAGGAGGTTAGACTTAGAGCTATGAAACACTATCATCACATGCTATGAGATATAATGATGATCATGGCCCTCATCTAGAGATGGGATCTGGCCACAAACATTTTCATCTTATCAATAGGAGAGATGACCATCTTACTAGAGGAAATTTATAGGATTACATGGACTCCATTTAGGGGGAGCTGATATACCATATTGAGAGTGGGGAGAGGGATGAGAATATGGAGCTTTTATATGGTGAGGATTGAGTTCTTACTAGTTGGTATGTTAGTTGCTTCAATTACAAGCCTTTATACTAGAGGGCTCAAGATGAGAGGTGTTTGAAGATGATGATGATGATAGTCTCTTATTTTGAATTACCATATTCAAGTAGTGGGTGGTCTCTTATGATGATGATGGTAGTATCTACTGCTAGGAGTGTTGGTGGAGATGTTTCTTGGTAGGACAGTGTTTGGGTGGGCACAAATTTTGTTAGTTAAAATATACAAGGAGCTTTGGGGATTCCAAGATCACTAGCAATATGGGATTAACATGGGGTTTATGCTCCATTATTGGGATTATGTGCATATTAGGGTTTTAAGGCTGATGGAGTTATCATGGGAGGGGTACACCTAGATGGACTTTAGAGTGGGCTTCATGGGTGGAAGGGTAACTACGCACTCATAAGAGTTAGAGGAGGTGTAAAAGATATTGATTGGTTTAGGGATGTATTGTATGGCTTGGTTATGGGAGATGTGGTTTGGAGGTTATATGTTAACTTTCCTAAGTGGGCCCTCTATAGCTATCATACATTTTCATTACAAAGCTAGGGATGGATATATGAGAAGAGAGAGGGAAAGACTAAGCTCATCTCATTTGATAGAGTTCATAGGCATTTTAGCTTGATGCAAGAGATTCTAGGTCCATTCTTGAGGTATAAGAGGGAGGATGCTAAGTTTTTACTTCCCAATCCATAACCATAAGAGGTGGTCCTATATTATGAGCATCTACCTATTAGAGAAAGTGTTGATGATGCCAATTTTTTTGATGGCTATGTGGCATGGTACCAGGCCTTTTATGTAGTGGTAAATTTTGGGTAGGATGATGGGGGATGATAGGCCATGGATGTGGATCCATCTAGTGGGGGTCCATAGGTATAGGTACAAGGTGGTGGCCCTAATGGATAAGCAAGAGTAGTACTAGATATTACATGGGCACATATTACTACATTATAAGGGAAAGTGGCCACATTATTGGGCCATATTGTGACATTATAAGGTCAAGTTGCCATCATGATAGGTGAGAGGGATCATATTAGAACCTCACTAGGCTTGGTGACCTAGGAAAGGGACACCTTGAGACAAAGGGGAGAAGTAGTGGTAACACCAATAAGACCACTAGGTACTATCCTTATGGCATGGTACTTGGCTCTAGTGGAGGATTTGAGGTATTATGAGGCCATAATTCAAGCACAGTATCTTGAGCAACCCTGATGGGGTGAGTATAAAGCTAGCTTAGTAGGTGGGGTAGTTGTGGTGACTCTAGGTAAGTGGACCACTTTGGTGGGTGGATAGGTAGGTATCCTAGGAGGATGACACCAGATGTTAGTGGTAGTATAGGTAGGGCTAGTGGTAGTGGTGCCCTAGGGGAATGATATGATATGATAAGATGTATAAATATATATGTACATGATTTTGATACCAACCTACATGCTAATGTAGTGAGATATACATGTTTTGAGATATATATATATATATAAATTATTACATGTATTATTTATTTTGATGACATGATGTATATGATGTTCATGATGATATATAAATGTGATTTATATCTAGATGTGATGTATGTTTCATGATTTATGCTGTACAAATTTTGATGTTTTATGCTTATGCTTATGAGATGTTTTGATATATGTGATGTGGTAATTATGGTGATGACATTAATGAAATCACATAAAGCAAGTTAGATAACAATCATGATTTGGGAAAAGAGAAAAGAATCATGAGACATATGTCTATCTGAACCAATGATGAGAGGACAAAATAAAAAACATGATGATTTTTTATTGGTAAGGACAAAATAAAAACCAAAGTTAGATTGGCTTAAGGAATATAAGCGTTTAAAATGCTTCGAATTAACATGATTTGGTTGATAAAAAGGTATCTTGATCAAATTGTGTCAAGTAAGATCATAATTTCTTGATCTATAAATGGTATAAAGGGGAGATGGGTGGTAGGTGAAGGGTAAATGGGTGATAGGTAAGGTAACCTTATGTGGGTTAGTTTGACTCTTCTATAAGTGACCTAAAAATCATATTAAACAAGTCCATTTATTCATGAAAGGGGTAGACTAATCAATTAGAGAAGTCTACTAATGCTAGATATGAAAGCTAATTGCAATTTTCTTGGGATAGCTTATTCTTATTTTGATATGGGGTCTTTCATTATTGTTGTTGTTTTAATAGGTTTATGAAGCTGATTGAACTGGGAAGATTCAAATGATCACTTTTGAAAAATTTGACTTAACAACCCTTCAAGGGAGTGGTCTAAGTTTGGTTTTGTTTATTTGGTAGCTATCCTTGAAGGGAACAATCTATCTTTTTAAGCAATTTAGTTTTTTGGGTAGTTGTCCTTCAAGGGAACAATTTACAATTCTAGAGACATGTGACCCAAGTGATATTTTGGTATCCCAAATTATTTTTAGGTTAGGTTTAGACATGGACAAGTCTATATAGGCTTAGAGGTTTACCTTTATAAGGGAAAAAATTTAGCACAAAAGGTTAATAATAGGTGAAAGGGGTGGTTTTGAGAGATAATGACCATGGGATTCCATCTGATTAGAGATGAAAAGTATCCATAAGAACCATGCTATGGGTAGATCCATGGTACCCATATTTAGGATTAGGCTACAAATGTGATGGTTAATCACATGGTTATATATTGTAATTGGTTGTCCTTAAAGGGATAGGGATAGGTAAGTGAAGGTGAAAATATCATAAATCAAGGATGAGCTTAATTTAGACAAAAAGTGAGTTTGATCATTGTTTAATATATATATATATATACAAATGTGAAGCATTGAGAGGCTTATGTTCTAGTTTACCTTTGAGAGAGGGTAAATGGTAAACTCTTGATCCATACTTTTGGGTTATGATGTAAGGTCCAAGCCAATTTCAAGAAAACTTTCCTCTTTTTATTTTCTCCATATTGGTTACATGTTGGTTTTCCTTGAGGATGAGTTCTCCAATATTGAATTCTCATTATTTCAAGTGATTGTTATAGGTACACTTGATTCAATATTGGTAGATGAAAAGATGATTAAGTACTATGAGGCAATACTCATCAAGTAGCTCAAGTCATGCTAGACATTCTTGACGATAGTCACTCTCAAAATTGATGTCTGACAAGGATATGTGAAGAGAACGAATCTAAAATTCAAGAGGAAAAATTGCCTCTACTCTAAAGACTAGAGAGAAATGGGTAGCATCCATATAGGTTTTAATGCTAGTGCGATAGGCCCATAAAGTGAAAGGGATGTGCAAGTGCCAATCTAGACCTAAAATACTAACTACTTTAGTTAACATTTTGTTGAGGGTTTTGTTAGAGGATTTTTTCTATCCATTTTGTTGTGGATGGTAAGGTGAGGAAAATATTAACTTGATGCCAAATATGTCACAAAGACCTTGAAATTGCTTATTTTTTAAATATTTACCATTATGTATGATGATATTATGTGGAACACTAAAAAGAAAAATGATATGATGATTGATGAAGTCAACTATCTTGTTGGATTTGGTCGAGATAAGAGGAATGACCTCTACCCATTTGGTGAAATACTCAATGTATGTGATAATGGATTGGTGCCACTATAAAGAATGAGGATTGACTTCCCCAATGAGATTGAGTCCCCATTATGAGAAGGGCTAATAGTATTTAGATAATTAAAGGCCATGGGATGGTGTATGATCTAAATTAGTATGTTGGTGACATTTAACACACTTCTTTACATAATCACAATAGTCCTAGTTGAGGGTGGGCCTATCGTAGTTGAGGTGAAGGATACGTTTAGCAATAACTAAAAAAATAAAGTATCCCCCATATATTCCATCATGAATTTACTTGATATCATGGGAAGCTTCATGACTATATAGATAATGGAGAAGGAGGGCATAAAAACCATGCTTGTAAAAGGTTCCCCTTAGTATGGTGTAACAAGAGGTACTCTAAACAAAGGTTCTTCAAGCATTCCTAGAAAGGTTGGGAGGAATGATTCTGAGGTTAAGGTAGTTAAAGGTTTTCTTGTACCATATGTCTGATGGAGATGCTTCCACACTAAAAATGGTAGGGAGGTCAAAATGGATATAAGAGGGTGTGATAAAGTGATGAATGGTGACAAAGAGTTTAGAATTGGTAAGTGAAAATGGGATTTAAGAAGAAAGTAAAGTCATTGTATCTATGAAATTATTGGTAGATCATATAATAGACTGGATAAGTTAATGATCAAATGATGCTAAGAGTACATCTACTAGCTATTTTTACTTTTGCAAGACATCATTCTTACATTGGTAGGATCCATTGACCTAGTTGACCACAAGTTAGGAATCACCAAAGACATTGATCATCTTAACTCCTAAGGCTAGAGTGGTTTGGAGACCTATTAGTAGGGCTTCATACTTAGACACATTATTGGTGTGATAAAAATCAAGTTTGAAGGAAAGGGTAAGAGGTTCACCATTAAGGGGAATGAGAATAACTTCAACACCTCCAATGCATTGGAATTTTGAGTCATTAAAGAGCATGGTCATTTTGTAGGTGGGGTCCTCATGAGAAAGAGTCATGATGGATTCATCAAGAAATTCAAGATGAAGTAGTTGGTTGTCTACCAGAACAACTTTAACCAATTGATCAAAAATGACTTTCCCTTTAATCAAATTCTATTGGAGAAACTCTAGGTCAAACTCAGCTAGGATCATGAGCCACTTAGCCATACATTGGTTTTGGTATGGTTTATAGTGCATGTATTTTAGTGGGTCAATTTTAGTGATAATGAAGGTTTTATGATTGAGAAGGTAATGATGAAGTTTGGAAGCCATAAAGACTGAGGTGAGATAAAGATTTTTGGAATGGGTATACTGAGTCTCATACTCTATAAGTGTTCAAATTATATAGTAAACAACTTGATTTTTATTGTGTTTATCATGATGAGTGAGCATTGCCCCTAAGGAATGGTTAGTAGCAAAAATATAAAGGTAGAAGGGTTGGTCCTCTTTAGGAGAGGTAAAAATGGGTGGAGAAAGAAGATACTCTTTGAGTGAATCAAAGGCTTGTTGGCAGTCCTTAGTCCACTTTAAAAATGTATCTTTCTTGAGAATATGGTGAAAGGGTTAACATATATTAAATAATTGAGAGATGAAGTGATGAATGGATTAGAGATATCCCTATAAGCTATGGAGTTTCTTAAGGTGTGTTGGAGGTGGCATATCCGAAATTGCTCTAACTTTGGTAGGGTCTACCTCTATTCCTTGAAGAGAGATGATAAAGCCAAGAAGCTTTCTAGATAAGACCCCAAAAACACATTTCTTGAGGTTAAGTCTGACATGGAAATGGATTAGGCATTCAAATATGATTATGAAAATGGATAGATGATCCTTATGGTATTTGGATTTCCTAAGAAGATCATCTACATAATCCTCTATGATTTTATGGATAAGATCATGGAAGATGTAGGTCATTGCACATTGGTAAGTTACTCCAGTGATCTTTAGACAAAATGGCATGACCCTATAATAGAAGGTTCCCCAAGGGGTGATAAGGAAGTTTTATGTTGATCCTTAAGGGAAATCAAAATTTGATTATATCTTGAGAAACCATCCATGAGAGGTAACATCTTGTGTCTAGCTATAAGATCAATAAGTTGGTAAATGCTAAGAAAAGGGAAGTCATCCTTTGGACAAGCAAGGTTGAGGTCATAAAAGTAAATACAAAGGTAAATTACCCTAATGGGATTGGTGTTAGGAATGATATTAGAAACCCATTGGGGATAGTCAATGGGTTGAATGAAATAAACATAAAAGATACACTGAAGCTCTTCTTTGACTAGAAGGGTGATGCGAGGGTGCATCCTACAAAGCTTTTATCAAACATGATTAGCATCAAGATGGGTGAAAATGTTGTGGAGGGATATAGAAGGGTCAATTCTTGGCATATCATAATAAGACCAAGCAAATTCTATGCTTTGGTCATGAAGGAAAGAAGGGTAATTTTGTTCGTCTACACAATCTAAGGATTGACCAATCTTTATAATGTGAGAGTTTTCCTAAGTACCCAAGTTGACATCAATAATGGATTCATTCAACATGGTTTGGTTATTAAGAGGAATGGATTTGTGGATAGAATAATCCCCTATAATGAGGTAGGTGAGAATGGAATCATCATCCTAATGTTGGATGGTGTTGATAGTAGGAGAATCATTTTTTACCATTTCATGATGAATGATCGAAAGGGTTTTAGTTTGACTATCCTTTTGATAGGTTAGGGGGCCTAAACTAAAAATATTAACTAAAAAAAATTAGGAGGAATGATTTCAAAATCCTCAAACTTTAAATAAGATTGGGTTGGTGAGGATGGGGTATCCTCATCAATGGTGGTGATGGGTTTAGGTTCTTCTAGTGGGATGAACCCAAAGCTAAATAGCTCATGAGATTTTTGGATTTTGATCAAAGGTGATTTGTGAGGTTCATTTCATAATGGTCTAGGATGAATCCCTTTTAGGCACACTTATGAAGGTATTATTTGGCAAATTCACGTTTGACTAGATAGGATAAGTTGGAGGTAAGTGGTCTGGTGGAAGAGGTAGTGATGGAAGCAAGAAGTGGATGATCAAGTCCGCCATAGATTAAGTTAGTTTGATGGTTGGGAGGCCCAAAAGGAATGATGGTTCTGATGTTGGGAAGTAGGAAAATCATCTAAGGCTAAAAGACAATACTCTCCCAATGAGAGATGTTGGAATGTGGGTTTCAAGGGGTCCTCTATGGGGATCTGAGAAGAAGTGATAGGGGACCTAGTTGAAGCTTCATCATTGGTAGGGGTGGAGTTGTTATTGGTTGGTGGTGAGGTAGATGAGGGAGGAAGAAGAACATCATTGGGTTGATATGTCATGTTGCATGATGTAAAAGGAGTAGGGTTAGCTTTTATGGTAATGACTTGAACCTCATGTTTGAACTTGACACATTGATGTAAGGTAGATGGGACACAAATCATGATGTGGATCAAAGGGAATCTAAGTAAGATGTTATATTGGAACTTATCTTCTAAAATGTAAAAGATTTTTTTAATTATGCAAGGTCCTAAGTGGATGTGGAGGATGAATGTCCCCAAGGTAGTGGCTATAGTATCATTAAAGGAGTGGAGGACCATTATAGTTTCTAACATGATATTATTAGATAGTTGGAGTTAGTCATAAGCATAAAATAAGATAATGTTAATAATTTCTCCTCCATCAATCATCACCCTTTCTATGTGGGTTTGATTGATGTATGTAGTGAGGAAGAGGGAAGGATCAGGATCCTCATAATGAATAGAGGGTATCTCTAAATCTTAGAATGTGATAAAGGTAGAAAGTTAAAGGGATTTGACAAAGGATGCAAGATGTTTAAGGATTTTTTCTTGAACCTCTATTGATTTTAGGGCCTCTATAAATGCTTGGTGATGATGGGTAAATGTGTTGTTGGTTTTTAAAAGCTCATCTTCACTAGTGTCTAGTGAAGTTGTTTCAACACTACACATTGAATAGATTCGAAAGGGTTGGAGGGAGAGGCACCCAAAATGAATATTTTGGGTTTTGGTGAAGGTGAAGGTGAGGGTTCTTGGGTTTATTTGGAAGGTCAATGGGTATAAGGGTATGTCCATGGTGTGGACACTTTGGCCTTTCCCTTATCCTTTTGTTGGGCCCTAGATTGTGTAACCATATGGATAGTGTGGATAAGGGGAAGTGTTGGGCTAGATTGTTGATTCAGTTCTTCCTTACTCTTAGGTGAGAGTGAGGGAGTCGGTAAGTGTTGGATGGGTTTATTTTGTGGTTGGGTTGGTAATGGTCTCAAGGGAGGTTCATCTGATAATAGATCATCCTCATCCCATAAGTTATAGACGAGTGCTTGGAGAACTTTATAGTTCTCTGTGTCATGTCTAGGTGTCTTATGGTATGAGTATATTAAACTATCATTGAACCAAGATGGTTTAGGACTTGAAGGGTCAAAGGGTTTTATAGGTGGTAGGATTAAGGAGGAAGTTTTCAAATACCTTTATATAATGGTCAAATAAGATTTGAGCAAAGGTGTTGAGGGTGTTAGGTTTTTGGTTTTAAGAGTGGGAGACTACATAGGAGTAGGCTTTCCCATGGATGTTTTAGGTGTTGGAATGGTTTTTATAGGTGGTTTTGGTTATGGTTGGTTTTGAGGTGGAATATTTAGAGGTGGATGGTGAAGGTTTTATGATAGGTGGGAAGGTAGAGGTAGATAGGTTAGTTAAAAATGATGGGGAGATTGATGGTTGAGTGGGGGTAGGTAAAGGTATAATTAAAGGAGAAGGTTTAGTGGTGGGAGGGTTCACCTTCTTGGTATAAGGATGAGCTCATAGGATGGTAGAAGGATGGGGTCCTAAGAAAGAAGGTAAGTGTGAAGGGGGTGGTATGGCTCTAGTTTGAGGTGGGAGTTTAGGTGGTTCTACCTTCTTAGTTGGTTTGGCCATGGTTTTATTTAGTGGACTAGATATGGTTAAGTCCAGATTCAAAGATGGGTGAGTAAGGCTAGGTGTAGGAAGTATTCCTAGATTCTTGATAGGTTTGGTTAGAGAGGTGTAAGGTGATTTGACAATTTTAGATAGAGGTGGTTTGGATGGTTCCCCTAATTTTTGGAGGGAGAAGTGTTTGATGAAGGGATTAAGGTGATGATAGGTTCAAGGGTGGATGAAAATGAGGTTGAAGGCTCATATTTGTTTTGATAGGGGAGCCAAAGATAATGCCAAAAGGTGGCTCTATCTAGATTGGGTTAAGAAGTGATCTCTAAACTTTGGACCAATCTAGAAAAAGGCTTGTAAATGGGTTTGATCCCTTGGTCATTGGTTTCAAATATTAAGCCCATGGGTTAAGGTGAGGGAATGGTTTCTTTACCTTTGTTCTTGATGGAAGGTTCCAAGATTTGGGAGGATTTTTCTTCCATGTAAGGAGTAGACAAGGTAATATCTTCTTTTGGGATGGTTTCCAAAGAGAGAATGGGTGGTTTTATGATAGGGGAGGAAGGTGTGATAGCTTGAAGTGAAGGAATATAGATGGTTGTTTCCTTTGTTTAGGTGTCCAAAGGAATGGTGGGTAATTCCACCACTTCAATAAGTGGAGTGGGGGAAGATGTGGTTGAAGCAATGGTTTCCTCTGGTATTTCTATCAAAGGAGATATAGATAGGTCCATGGTATCATCAAGTAAAGAAAGAGGGGTGGTTACTTCTTTTGTTTGGGTGTCCAAATGAATAGAGAGTGAGTCCATCACTCTAATGAGTGGAATGAAGGAAGAGGTAGTTGAAGTGATGGTATCCTCAATGATAGGTTCATTGATAATGACATTGATTGTATGGACCTCATGAGCATGAGATGATTCTGGTTTGTTATCATCATAATTGGTAGAAGAGGCATGATTTGGAAAAGGTTTCCAAAATATGTCAAGGGATTAATTTGGGGGTACATTGGGATTTTCAAATATAAGTTTTCCCTTATCAATCATGTTTTGGATAATGGTTTTAAATGTGTTACACCTACTGACATCATGTCCAATGACATAATGGAAAGCACACAGATCATTCTCATTGTACCAATCAGGTGTATGGTGAGAAGCATCAAATTATTGGGGAGGTTTTATGAGAAGAAGTTGTATGATGTTAGATTTGAGAAATTTATCCAAAACTAAATTATAAGACTCCCCTATCAGAGTATATTATTTTAGGGTATCTCAATTTTTATTTTGGTTTTGTTAGTTAGAAGAGTTAGAGGAGTTGGTTTAGTTGGGTTGGTTGATAGTTGGTGGTAGAGTGGTTTTAAGGACAACCAATTTTACAGATGCATTTGGTTTAGTGTTGGGATTGTTAGATTGATTGGTGGTTTTGGAAGAGGAAGGATCATTGGATTTGAATCTAAAATTTTTGTTCCTTAGTTTTAATTTCCCCTCATAAATGCTCTGATTTATAGTTTGTGTGCCATGGTGAAAACCTCATCAAAGGTTCTAAAAGTTTAAACCTAAAGAGTAGGGGCAATGTGTTTGGCAAAACAATGAGATAAAATTTCAATCAACGCGGGTTGGGGTAATGATAAAGAGACTTTGTTGATAATACCTCTCCATCTAGCTACAAAATTGGCAATTGATTCATCATCAAATTACCTAATGGAGTAAAGGTCAATAATAGAGACATTTTTAGATATATTTATTGAGAAATTATCTAAAATATTTGGGAAAGTTGGGAAAAGGAAAAGATGGAGTGCTTGGTGAGAGCACTATACCAATCTAAGGCTGGTCTAAATAAAGGCATGGGAAAAGTGCGAAGGAGGTGAGCATCATCATATGCATTAAAATAACAAGAATGGTGAAATGTTCTTAAGTGTTGTTAGGGGTCCTCCTTGATTTGGAACTTAGAAAACTTTGGTAGTTCCCATTGAGGAGGATAATATCAAATAGGGATGGATGTATTGATAGGTTCATTTTATATTTGATCATAAGAAAAGAGGTTATGAACCCCATAAATATGTGACTCTAGGTTAGTCATTTTATCCATTAACATTTTGACCAAATCTGTTTTGGGTAAGGAAGCTCCATAATTATGTGGTAAGTTTGGTTAAGGTTAGGTGGCAAAAATATATGGATAATTAGTATAAGGTTGAGAAGATACCACATATTGGTATGTGGTCATTGAAGGTTGTAATGATGCCACATAAGGGTTAATGGGCACAAAATGTTGGGTAGAAGATGCTATGTATCCTTATGGATTAGGAACATATTAGTAGGATGTCATGGGTATTTATTGAGGGATTGATATGGGTTGATTTAGAGGTATGGATAAATTAATTAGTTGGGGTTGAGTGGTAACTCTTGTGCTAATAGGTGGAAGGGTAGGAGTTATGGAAAGCACCAGATTTTGATGTGGGGTAGAAATTGGTGGCTTGGTAGTGATAAGAGGAATGGTGGAAATAGGAGTAGAAGATACCCCCATAGTGGATGGAGTATGGGTAATAATAGTTGAGGTTTCCCCTATGTGGGAGGTGTTAGTTGGTATAGGGGGTGTTTGGCTATTGGTTGGAACATTAGATTGAGTTTGGGTGGTGGTAGTGGATGAGATATTGATGGAAGAAGATGCTTGGGTGATCATAGGTTGGGTGGAGGTGGAACCAACCATAAGACATGGAGGCATACCATAAGGTGGGTCCATATGAGGAATCGAAACAATAGGGGTGCTGTGAGATAAGGTGTTGAGGTAATGTTGAAGGGCTATGAGGTTGTTATCAAGGAAGGTAGTGAAATATGCATCACCCTAAAAAACTATCTAAGGCATGGTAGGAGGGGAGGAAAGATGAGGAGAACTCTCAACATTATAAGTATACTCCATGGAGGAGGAAGAAGAGGAAGGTGGTTTTTAGTTGGTTTGGTTTGTCAATTGTTGTTTAGTAAAGACCATGTGAGGAATAAAAAATAAATGATAGAAAGCTCACAACTCAAACACAAAGCAAGAAAAAGGAAAATAATCTCAAGGCAATCAAAACATACACTAAAGTGTGCTTAAAAACTTAGGGTAATTTTTAGATCGCTTTTGGATTATGCCTTAAAAATTGTGTGGATAAAATTTGGTTTGTAGATCAGGTACTAGAAAGGAAGTCTAAAGTTGGTTTCAGGTGTTAAAGGCTCTAAAAAATCTATATTAAAAGTTAGTACATGGCTTGATATTGGGGCCTACCCCCTCACTTCACACACCAAAATGATAAGGGTGTCAGGTGCTTAGCCAAGATATATGGAATTTTAGAGTTTAGACTCAACCAAAGAGCTAAGTTTTGGTTTCTCTTCTTGGTAATGACCTCCAAGTAAGATAGCCAAAGGGTAAGGTTTACCAATAGGTGATGAAATCATAGTCAAGCCTTATGTAAATTTTTTTGATGTGTTGATTGATTATGTGGTTTGGTAAAGTGTGTGATAACAAGAGTGAAACTATGATTATTTACTTTGCCTTTATGTTATGAAATGAACAAAAAATAAGCAAGAAATCAATGTATAAAAGGTTTATTTTAAGCCCAAAAGAAATTTCAGATTTGTATGAGCATAGAATAAAAGAAGAAAAGGGTAACCTAAATGATGCTAGGGTCCCACTAGGCATGCCAAAATTTTTCTCTTAATTTCTACTCATTTATTAATTAAAGAAGAAGGTAAGAAACTAGTAATAAGGGTATGGTATAAGAACATGGTTGTTCTGTGCACGCAATCTAGATGAGTGTGGAGAGCTCCTTTTTATCTTGGAAGGATGACCTATAGATAAAAAACACTAATAAAAGGGGTTGTTAGAAAGATAGTTAGGTTGACCACCTAGTGTGAGCTAGATATAAGAAGCATGAGATTGCTAGGAGGCTATCAATCCACTCTTTGATAAAAATTAAGTTGAAAGAGATAAAATGAAAGTACTTGCAGTAAATAACAAAAAGTAATTGAAATTAAATACAAGAAGGAATGAATGTTTATTATAAAAAATAACTAAATATAACAATAATGGGTTAATACTAGTACTAAAATAGATCACATCAGGTTTAGAAAATCAGGCAGGGGTCTATGAATAGGTAGGGAAACAAAAAGTTGGATTTGTTTGGGGGTAAGGGGTTAGAAATAAATTTTTATTACTTATTATCATAGTGACCATCAGTGATTAGGGTGACCGTCAGCAGTTAAGCTAACCATCGATGATTGGAGGTGACCATTGGCAGTTATGCTAACCATCAACAATTGCCTATGGCTTTTGGAGGTACTTAGAAAAGATTTTCATAATGGGTTAATGATCAAGTAAGGGTTTTTCAAGAGTTTAGTTAGGGGTGGGGAAGTTGAAAGATAGGTGCAGGAGGTCTGATTTAGGCTTAAAAGTTAGAAACCAAACAAACAAAGATAAAATACAAACTATACCTGCTACTTACTAAATGATTTATGGCTGATGGCTGGAGAAATTTTAGTAGAGTAATGGCACTTTGCCTCAAGATAAATTTTGGCAGAGGTTCAAATCTCTGTTGTAGTTACTAAATTTCTAGAAGGAAGACTTGTTGGAAAGCTTGAATACCTATATCTTAAAATGATCTTGTGATTGATGGATGGATTTCACCTCCTGCTCCCCTCCTTTTATAGGCAAAGAGAGATGGAGGATAGAAGGTTACCTAGAAGGTTGGCTTGCTGATTTTGATGCTTGGGAGTTTGTTAGCAATGGGAAAGGTGGATATATTTAATTGTGCTATGTTAACTTATAAACAACTGGTATTTATGTAAGAAAAAGGAAGACCTGACTATCACTGGTTAGCCTAATCATCAATAGTCAAGGGTTTAGAGGAAAATTGGTCAAGGTGAGTTAAAAAGAGTTGGGTAATGGTTAAGTTAGTGAGTTAGTGAGTTTAGTTGGCTAAGTAGCTAACTTGACTCAAGGTTTGATGGGTTGGTTAGTGGGTCTAGAAGGGTTAGGTGGTCCCTAGGGGGTCCTGAGGCATTTCAACATCTAGAACCATCATGTGTGGTTTTATAGTGTCTACAATAACCACTAATGTAAAGAATACCCAAATTTGAAAATGAGGTAGCTGACAGACCATAAGGTGTATGTAACACTAGAAAATTAGAAAGCCAATTTTTAGGCTACACTAATAGAGATAAAAGGTAATATATTTAGTAATTCTATGACTATTTCAATTAATTCTAGTGCAATGAACAACTTTGTTACACCTATTATAAAAAATTTGTGCAATTAGAATCTATTTAGTTAAGAGAAGTCTAGGAAGTTGAGTTTGGTACTAAAAAAAGGGTACCTATCCAAGAATGTCTAAAATAAATTGAACTTGATTTTGGCATTTTTAGAACTAGGATGATCTTATTTTTATCATCTTTGGGGTCTTATGATATCATATTGGGTATGGATTGGCTAAAAAAACACAATGAAACACTTGATTACTCCATAAAAAGGATACAATGTGTTGATGAAAATAGAAAACTTGTAGAGATACAATGTCTTTAAGGCCAAAAACTCATAAAATGCTTTCATATCTATAGTTAAAAAGGGTTATGAGGAAAGGGTGTAAATTCCATGTAGTCTATTTGTAGGAATTTCTTAAGGAAAAAGAACAATCCTATTTAGATTTTCTTATTATAGATAAATTTATGTACACGTTTCTTGAAAAACTACCTAGTTTACCACTTAAATGTGAGTTCGACTTCTCCATTAAGGTTATGCCAGGGAATACCCCTAAATCAAAATCCCCTTAAAAAATTAACATGGTAGATTTATAAGAGCTAAAAGTTCAACTAAAAGAACTCTTGGACAATGAAAACCTCTGACCAAGTGTGTTGCCTTGGGGTGCTCCAGTGGTCTTCATAAGGAAGAAATATGGTAATTTAAGGCTATGCCTTGGTTACCACATGATCAACAAGGTGATGATAAAAAATAATTATTTACTACCATAGATCGATGATTTATTTAATCAGATGAAATACGTAAAATTATTTTCAAAAATTTATTTAATATTTGGATACCATCAGCTAAGGATAAAAGAGGACATTTACAAAACAACCTTATAAACTCAATATGGTCATTATAAGTTCACTATTTTTCCTTTTTCCTTAGATAAATTTTTTACTAGTATTCTTGGATGACATTCTCATCTACTTAAAGAACAAAGTTGAGCATGATCAAAGATTGGTTTTACAAAGGCTAATATAACACAAAATATTTGGAAAGATATCCAAATGTATCTTCTATTAGATTGAAATACATATTTTGGGGCATATGATTTCTAAGAAGGGCATTGATATATACCAAATAAAGATTCAATCCATTAAGGAGTGGCCTACTCCTTCTAACATGCATGAAGTACATAATTTTATGGGCCTAGTTGGGTACTATCGATGATTTGTGAAAAATTTATCCCACCTTGATAACCCCATTATATCCTTACAGTGTAAAGGCATAATTTTTTTATTGACATCTCAATGTGAAAAGTATTTTAAAAATATCAAATATATACTGACAACCACTCCTATTTTGATTATACTTGACCCAAATGGTCCTTTTGAGGTATGGCCTGATGCTTCTAAAGAAGGCTTCAGTGGCATATTGATCCAAGAAGGTAAAGTGGTGGCTTATGAGACTTACAAGCTCAATAAATATAAAAATAACTATCTCACACATGATTTAGAGATTGATACCATAGTGCAAGCATTAAAAATAATGGAAACATTTCTTACTAGGGAAACATTTCAAGGTGAAGTTTGATCACCATAGCTTAGAGTACCTATTCACGTAAGATGATTTGAATGCTTACCAATATATATGGATGTATTTTTTCAATAATTTTAACATGAACATATTTTATGTGAAGGGTAAGGAAAATCATGTGATTGACTCATTTAAAAGGTGTGCATACCTTGTTTCCTTATTTATGTTGTAAATAAATTTCATAAGTGTTATCCTAAAATAAAAAATTGTTGATAAATACTACCAAGAAGTAAGTGTAGGACTAGATGATGATCCTTTAGAAAAAGAGTTTGATTATTTTTATATTGAAAAATATAACCTTATAAGCATCACAACATAATTTTTCTACCCAAATTGGGTGGACTACGTAATGTTTTGTTATAAGAAGTACATATAACACCTCATTTTGCCCATCCATGGGTCACAATAATGACCCATGAACTAAAAAATATTTATTTTTGGCTTGGTCTAAAGCATAATGTAGCCAACTTTGTGGCAAGGTGTTTAGAATGTCAGCGTGTAAAGGATGAACACTACCATCCTATGGGTTTGCTATACCTACATGACATACTAAGAAATAAATGGGTAGTGATTTCACTTGATTTAATTACTGGGCTACATAAATATCATAGACAACATGGCACTATCTCAGTGGTAATAGACAAAACAACCAAAGTTGGTCACTTTATTGTAAGGAACTTGAATGATGATGTTACTATTTTTACTAAACATTTTGTGAAAGAGGCAGTTTAGCTACATGTCATGCCATAGGTAATTATCTTTGATAGAGATAAGCTATTCACATCAAGGTTCTAGATAACTTTTACTGTAACTTTGGCACTTAGTCAACTTATTCATACCATGAAAAAATAGATGTTCAAACTTAAAGATTAAACTAGGTAGTTGAAGACATGATGCATATGTATATTATTTATCAATAGACTAAGTGGGAGGATTATATCCATTTAGTGAAGGTTGATTACAATAAATATTATCATTATGCAATAAAAATGGCTCCCTTTGAATCTCTATATGGGTAGAAATGTAGAACCCCACTTGGTTGGGACAACTTAGAAAATCAAGCCATTACTGGTCCTAAATTATTACTAGAATATGATGAGTAGATGCATAATTCACTAGAACTTGAAGGTTCCCTTAAATTGGAAAAAACATTACACCGATCTAAAAAAGACACCTCATGAATTTGAGGTTGGCAAAAGGTTTTTCTATGTGTAAGATAATAAAAAATTTCAATCAAGTTTAGGAAAACCTACAAGTTGGCTCCTCATTTTGTTGGTCCATTCAACATTGTGGATAATATCAACCTTGTTTCCTATCAGCTAACTTTACCTCCTTCTCTATCAATAATTCAAGATGTGTTTCATATTAAATTATTAAGAAAATATGTATCTGATCCATCTCATGCATTGGATTTGAAAAATTTATAGGTTGTGAAAGAGGAAAAGATGCAATTGGACCTAGTGAAAATCTTGGGTCATCATAACATTAAATTAAGAAATAGATAAATTTATCAAATACTGATATAATGAGATCCATTAAGTACAAGGAGTGCCACTTAGGAAGATACACATCTATTTAGACAACACTATCCCTAGTTATTTTAATCTATCATCGAGATGGCTCCTCATTAAGGGGAGGATGATGTTATGATCCAACTTAGATACCCTATTTCATAGACTACTATATGTTTTTTAACATACTTTTATATTTATTAACTATACTTTTAGAACTATTATTTTGACCATGTTGCACTAGTGATGTTATAATCTAATTTGGATCATTTTATTTAGTTCTGGTGGATATTTGACTAAATATTATAGTTGTAGCTTATATTACAAGAAGGTGATTTGGTTATGTCATTTACAACATTGATTCTAATTTAATTCCTATATTTTTTACTATTAAGTTTAGTCATATAATTATGTTACTATCATGTCATTTAGGTGTTACTAATGCCCATTTATGGTTATAAGTACAGGTACATGAGCTAAGCTGGAGGTGGATTTTAGTAGTCAGGATAACAATGGGTCAGGGTAGTGAGAATTCAGGTGACACTAACACATGTAAAAAAGATATCATGTATTAGCCATTAGTCATTGAGCAATAGTAATCTATCAATTATGTTATTATCATCTTTTATTATTTTAATATTCTAGTTTTGATTGTCTTACTCGAATCATTCTTGTTAGTGTATGGACTTTTATTGCCTTGTTTTATTTTATTATTATCTCATGATTATCCATTTTAATGTTCCATTTGTTGTGGGGTTATTATTATTATTTTTAATTATCTTTGACCCCCTTGCTGATGATTTCAAACCTCTTGATATTTATTTAATTTACTAGGTGGAGGGACCCTAATTAAATATTTTGATAAATATATGATTTGGTCATAATGGCCTAAGTAGGGGGTTATGGGTATTTGACTCTAAAATAATAGTTATCATGACCAAATATCTTGGTTGATGGAGTAAAATCATTGCATGACTTCAGTTTGGCAAATTTGGGGAATTGGCTCTTTTTCCATAGCATTTTTGCGTATTTTGAGGAGAGAGACATAGGATAAAAGATGTGGGGAGAGAATAAACCATAAAAAGGAAGAATAATGGGAGAAGATATGAGTAAATGGGATAAAAAAACCCTACCAAGAGATAGGAGAGAGAATAAAGCAACATGTGGCTTGGCTAGAAAAGAAGGTTGGTCATGGTGCAAGAAGCAAGCATTTTCTTTGGTAAGTAAGAAAGAAATAAAAAATATATCTCTTTCTTGTAAGGAAATTCGAATCACAAGTGTTTTATTAATTTAAAAAAAATGAAATGAATACCTATTTTGTGTTGTGCAAGAAAATAATTATTTATAGCTTCATAAGGAAGTCATAAGACTTCATGATAAACCTTAAAATGCCCCCAAATTCATTTAAATAAATATAAATATTTCTTTTAGCATATGGGTTATTCTGGTTTTGTAATACCAAGTTATTTTAAAAATTCAAGGCTTAAACCATAGTGTGCAATCTCTATTTCCAAACTCAAAATCAATACCCAAAATATGGGAATATTAAGTATTTTATTTCCTCTATTTTACTTGGACATTTTAAGCATGTGTAAGTTAATTTAGACTTCCAATTTGGGGTTTTATTACTACACCATTTGTAGAGGTTATGTATTTAATTTTGTTGGGTTTTTATTTTGTTATTTACTTATGACATGTTGGAATTTTATTTATTTTGCCTATTAAAGTGGCTAGGTTGAATAATAAAATTTTGGGTTTTGTGCCCTAGCATGTTATGGCACCATTTTGGGTGATTTTGGCTTGCTTAGTTGGTATTCTATTTCATATTTAAATTCAATTTGGTAGCATAAGTTTTCACATTAATTGGTTTATGTTATTATCATCTACCTATAATTTACTTTTTGATCTCACCATATGAAGGTCAGTTATAGTGATGTCATCACTTTGCACATTTTTTTTGCGTGATTAAATGATTATACTTAGTTAAATGGTAAAAGGGTGAGTTGTTTAATATCTTGGTGATTTATTTAACTGGGTTGAAATGCCATTTGCATTTGAATGTTGCATTTTACCTCATGGTTGTAAGTGATGATTTTATCTCATTATGTTTGTTGGATTATGTTTTTTGACCATTAACATATCTTGAATAAATGATAAAGGCTTATCAGGTTTAATTGAGAATGTAATTTATGCCAATAAACCTTCATAGAAAGACAAAGGTTACCAATATTTGTATGCTTGTTGGTGATTATGTTTTAAGTCAAAATTTTAATCTTGATCCTTCAATGGTGAATTTATTATTTGTTGAGTAACTATTTTAATTTTAATAATGGATTTTATATTCCTTATTTCTTATGACCTCATTTTATAAAACTTGAAAGGTAGGCTCCACCTCCCAGTTGATGGTTTGGGGTGGTAAGGGCCACCTATTGGGGGGCTCATATGATGTGTCAAGGTGGGATAGTTCATGAGGATAGGCTCTTGGAAATTATTCAAATGGTTACTTGTTTGATGTTAATCTAGCATATGACTCATTGTATTATGTTTACTATAACACATTTTATAAATGTGAAAACATTTTTTTTTTAATTTATAAAATCAAATGATTATACTTGTACTAATGTTTATATAAATCTCAATCAATTATTTAAATTAATTTATCTTCCATTATATAATTAACTGGTTAGCTTAGTTGGGATGGTACATTGTATACTTGCTATGTTTTTAATATTTAACTTCAAATGAAAAATAAGGTTTAATGAGTTACAAAATGTATTAAATGAATATTCTCATTATATTATAAATAGTTTATTGGGTAATTTAGTAAACTCATGATTAATTGTGTAGAAGGTAAATGATGTTAACAATATGCACATAAGTTAATTTTATAGTTCATGAGTTATTCTATTATGACTATAGATTTTAAATTATTTCTTGGTGATCAAGCTTGTTATTTTAGTTTCATGAAAACATAAATTTTTTATAGGTGATAAACTACTGTATTTACATCATAAAATGCATTAAGTTGAGTTTATTATCAAGTGTTGGAAATTTTGTTTTAGCTTATTTTTATAATATTTTAAAATCATGTTGTGGGCATAATAATAGGTTTGTTTGTGACTTAAGAATCACTATGTATGGGTGTAGTTTATCTTTATATACAACTACACTTAAATTCTTTTTGTGACATGATAAAGATTGTTGTTAGCAATTGTGCTGAAACTATGTTCTCTCTAAAATGATATGTTATTTTGACCTTCCCTTGGCATGCTACAACCAAGTATTAAAATCTTGCAATTATGTATTGATATAAAATAAGTTGAAATAATTCAAGTTGCATTATTAAAATTTGCCCAATCTCTATAAGGGGAAAAATGAATATACACTAATAGTTTCATTTTAATTGCTGAATTATGTATCATTTAAGTTCTAAATTGGGAATTGATTTCTTATTTAATCATTAATTCAATAAGTGGACATGGTTTAGGTTTCATAAATAAATCATCCTATTTTGAGTCAAAATTATCTTGGACTTTATTAATAAAATCTTTCTCTTGAGATGTAGTGCTTGTCAAGATCGTAACAAGAACAATTGATTACTATTGTGCAAGAAACTAAACATGGAATTAATCAGAAGTAATAAGTAACTAGAAACTAGAATCAACAAAGAACATGAGATACAAGAAAAAATGAAAACTTATATTAAACTCTTCTAGAAGGAAATACAATTGAAAAAATCTCTCTTTCTTCCACACCTCTCAGATGTACATATCTCTTTCCCTCAAGAGTTCTCTCTCACAATTACAAACACAATTCAACGACGTGAATTGTCTGTTACTCATAATTACAAGCTATGAAGATCTATCCCTATTATATAAGATTAGGGATCATGAGCAATGCATTCTCAACCATTAGATACACCTCCTAATCAAAGGTTCAAAATAGTCCTACTAAAGATAGATACACAGACTCAAGACTAACACTTAATCTTATCATGCAAACAATCTATTTCTCCCATGAAAATAGAATTCTAAAATGCACAGGTGACCGACGTTGGTCCCTGTTTGCCTACATATGACCGACATCAGCCAATCCATAACCGACATCGGTAGCCTCCAGTCGATCCCTGACCGACGTCAATGACTGTGTGAATACAACAACCTTACATTCGCTCATTGGTGAAGCTTTTAGCTCCACACCTTAACAATCTCCCACTTGGAGGTAAACAACTACACCTGTACTGTTACAACAACATCTTTTAGCTTCTCCTCCATCTTCAAGCTCAATTTTGAAGACCAACAAAAGTTGAATGAAGATTTAACTTCTCCTTTGTTACCAACTTTGTTAATATATCAGTAGGGTTCTTATCTGTATGGATCTTTTCCAGCTTCAACTCACCATCCTCCAATACCTATCTAATGAAATGGTACCTAAGCTGTATATGTTTGGTTCTTGAATGAAAGGTTGAATTCTTTGCCAAATGAATTGTACTCTGACTATCACTATATAATCTACAACTCTCTTGCTCCTTTCCCAACTCTTCCATGAACCGTGTCATCCATATCATCTCTTTGCTAGCTTCTGTGGCTGCAATGTATTTTGCCTCTATAGTAGACAAGGCAACAACCTTCTGCAACTTTGAAATCTAGCTAACCGCTGTTCCACCAATAGTGAAAACATAAACTGTGGTGCTTCTCCTACCATCCAAGTCACCTGCCATATCCGCATCTACATATCCATGTAGAGAAGTGTTTGACCCTCCATAGCATAAATGCCTACTGCTAGTCCCTCTCAGATATCTGAGAATCCACTAGATTGCTTTCCAGTGTTCCTTTCCTGGATTGGCCATAAACTTACTGACAACTCCCATTGCTTGGGCAATATTAGGTCTAGTACATACCATTGCATACATTAAGCTCCCAAATACGGAAGCATATGGACCTCTACTCATGTAATCTACCTCATCATGTGAATTAGGACACTATTCTTTGTTCAACTTGAAGTGTCTAGCCATAGGTGTACCTACCAATTTTGCATCCTGCATATTAAACCTCTCTAACACCTTGTTCACATAATCCTCTTGAGACAAAATCAACCTGTGATTTTTCCTGTCTCTCTTAATACTCATGCCAAGGATTTTATTTACTGCTCCCAAATCCTTCATGGAAAATGTGTGAGCTAATTTCACCTTAAGCTCAATAATATCCTGCATGTGTGAACCTGCAACAAGCATATCATCTACATACAGTAATAGGATAATATGTCTACCATTAACTAATCTCTTAAAATACAAACAATGGTCAGATTGACATCTTTTGTAGCCATGCTCAATCATAAACCTATCAAATTTCAAATACCATTGTCTAGGAGCTTGCTTAAGACCATATAAGTTTTTCTTCAACTTGCACACAAGCTTCTCCTTACCTTTGAACTCAAAACCCTCCAGCTGATCCATATATATTTCTTCATCCAAATATCTATGAAAAAACACTGTCTTAACATCAAGCTGCTCAAGATGCAAATCCTCAATAACAACTAAAGACAATACAGTGCGAATAGAAGTCATTTTTACTACAGGAGAAAAAATTTCACCAAAATCAATACCTGGTTTTTGTGCAAATCCCTTTACTACCAACTTGGCCTTATGTCTCATCTATCCATTCTCACCTTCCTTTAACCTATATACCCATTTGTTTTTTAGTGTTTTCTTACTCGCTGGTAACTCAACCAAATCCCACGTTTGGTTCTCTTTCAAGGAATCAATCTCCTCATTCATGCCAAGCTCCCACTATTTTTGGGTTTCTACCTGCATTGCTTCATAAAAAATCTCTGGTTCTCCACTATCAATGAGCAACAAGTAGAATAATGAAGGGGAGTATCAAATTGGAGGTTTACTTACCCTTTTTGACCTCCTTATGGGTGTCTGAGACTCATTCATTGCTTGCTGTCCACCCAAATTCTTTGATAGTGACTGATCTCAATCATCTCCAGGTCTCTACCTGACCGACGTCAGTTCCACCAGATCGACGTTAGTTCTTATCTAATCGACATCGGTTCCTACCTGACTGATGTAGGTTACTATTTAGCCAACGTCAGTTCCTTCTTGACCGACGTCGGTGTCTATGTTTTCCTGAGTGTGAAAATTCTTTCCCATGAGCTCATTTTGGATCATCACCTCATCCAAATCTCCACTTCCCTGCTCAAAATTATTTAGCTTCTTGAGCTGATCACTGTACATCACCTTCTCTTTCAAAACAATATCATAGCTTCTAATTATTTTGTTAGTTCCTAGATTCCACAATCGAAATCTAAAATATCCAGAGCCATAACCAATAAATGTGCACCTCATAGACTTAACATCTAGCTTCTTTCTATTTTCTTTATCAACATGCACAAAATCTTTAGAACCAAAAACTCTGAGAAATAAAAGATCTACCTTTTTACCTGTCCAAGCCTCTTCTAGAATTCCACCATCTAGAGTAGTAGAGGGTCCTCTGTTAATTAGGTAAATTGTAGTGTCTACAACTTCTGCCCAAAAATGTAAGGGCAAACTAGCATGCAACCTCATACTCCATGCATGCTCCATTATTATTCTATTCATCCTTTTAGTAACTCCATTTTGCTGAGGTGTCCTTGGAACCATCCTTTCCCTACGTATTCCATACATAGAATAGTAACTTCTGAACTTATAGCTGCAGTACTCACCACCATTGTTAGATCTAAGGCACTTCAATCTCAAACATATTTCATTTTCAACCAAAGCTTTCCAATTCCTAAATGTGTCAAAAACATTAGATTTCTTCCTTATGCAAGAAATCCATACCTTTCTTGTAGCATCATCAATGAAAGTAACATAATATTGTGATCCTCCAATAAAAGCTACCTAAGCTAGTCCCCACACATCTGTGTGAACAAGCTCCAACTTGTGCTTCCTCTTTGTTGATCCAATTTTAACAAACCTTACTCTCTTATGTTTTCCAAAAACACAATGCTCACAAAAATCTAGATCTATGCTTTTCAAATCTAAAAGCTTACCTTTTAACTTAAAAAGTTTCATTCCCTTCTCACTCATGTGGTCGAGCCTACAGTGCCACAACTTTGCATCTACATTTGAAGTAGATAATACAGAAGGAGAATAATCAATAATATAATTACATAAATAGAGAGTACCTACTCTCTTACCTCTGGCTATTACAAGTGCACCCTTGGAAACCTTTCAAGATTTAGCTGTGAGAGTTACTGTGCAACCTTCATCCCCCAACTTTCCTGTAGAAATCAGATTCCTCTTCAGGATGGGTACATGCATGACATCTTTCAACACCTATGTGTTTCCATTCTACAATTTCAGCTGCACTTTTCCTTTGCCAACAATTTTACAAGGCTCATCATCCCCTAAATAGACTTTTCCAAAATCTCCCTGGACATAATCATTGAAAAATTCTCTATTTGGGGTTGCATGGAAAGAATCACCAGAATCTACAACCCAAGATTCTAATCTATTATCCAAAGAAAGTGTAAAAGCATCTTATGCAATAATACCTACAACTTTTGCTTCTTCATTAACTCCATGCTGATTTTCTTCTCTAACCTTCAACCAACAATCTTTCTTTGCATGCCCTTTCTTTCCACAATTCCAGTAGGTTATTTTTCTTTTTCCATTTTTGGATTTGGATCTATTGCTCATCTTTGACTTAGACCTTAATCTCCCTTACTTGCTCCTCTCTTTTTGTCTTCCCCTGCTTTCAATACTTAAAGCATTACCTAATGTCTCCTTTGTGCTTTTCCTACGAATTTCTTCATTCAAGATTACACTAACAACATCATCTACTTTCAAGATATTTGTAACAGATGCAGTATTACTAACTGCCATTACCAAACTATGCCAACTTTTTGGTAAAGAGCATAAAATTAAGAGAGCCATAATTTCATCATCAAACACTATTTTGACTGAATTTAACTAATTTACTATTGCATGGAAATCATTTAGATGAGTAGATACAGATCCACCTTTATGCATATGAAAATTAAATAATTGCTTCATAAGATATACCTTATTTGAAGCTGAGGGCTTTTCATATAAATTTTCTAAAGTATCCATTAACTCTACCATTGACTTTGCCTGTGATAAGTTGGATATCACAAAAGATGCCAAGCTCAACCTTATGGATCCCAGAGCCTTTCTATCAAGAACATTCCATTCTTCATCTTTCATATTTGTGGGCTTGCTTGAAACTCCACCCAATAGTAAGTATAGATCTTTCTGATATAGATAATCTTCTATCTGCATCCTCCATAATTGATAGTTCTTGCCATTGAATTTCTCCATTCTTAGTTTAATTTCTTCTCCCATTGCTTTACTCCCACTCAAACAGAAACCCCTGTGAGTGACCTGTAATCAACACACTAAACAGATCTGAAACCACCTGTTAGTGAACTTGAGCTCTGATACCACTTTTCAAGATCGTAACAAGAACAATTAATTACTGTTGTGCAAGCAACTAAACATAGAATTAATCAGAAGTAATAAGTAACTAGAAACTAGAATCAACAAAGAACATGAGATACAAGAAATAATGAAAACTTGTATTAAACTCTTCCAAAAGGAAATACAATTGAAGAAATCTCTCTTTCTTCCACACCTCTCAGATGTATAGATCTCTTTCCCTCAAGATTTCTCTCTCACAATTACAAACACAATTTAGCTACTTGAATTGTCTGTTACTCATAATTACAAGCTATGAAGATCTATCCCTATTATATAAGATTAGGGATCATGAGCTATGCATTCTCAACCATTAGATACACTTCCTAATCAAATGCTCAAAATAGTCCTACTAAAGATAGATATGCGGACTCAAGACTAACACTTAATCTTATCATGCAAACAATCCGTTTCTCCCACAAAAATAGAATTTTGGAACGCAAAGGTCATCGACGTTGGTCCCTATTTGCCTGCATATGACCGACATCGGCCAATCCATAATCGATGTCAGCAGCCTCTAGTTGATCCCTGACTAACGTTGGTGACTGTGTGAATACAACAACCTTGCATTCGCTTATTGGTGAAGCTTTTAGCTCCACACCTTAACAATGATGCATTGGAAATTTTGCTTGATTAAATAATTCATTTTATATAATTAAAATAATATTCACTTGGGGGAGTGAATCCATTATTAAATGAAGATATTTTTGTTTATTATTGAATTATTATTCCTAATTTTTAATTATTTGTTCATAACTAAGAACAGTGATAAATAGACACCATGTTGTCAATATGACCTCAAATTATAATTAAGAAGGTTGTATTACATTCAAAATTGAAAGTTGTTACTACTTCAAGGGATTAATTATTTGATTAGTAAAATAGTCATAAAAATTACCATCCTTGAAACAAATTAATTAAATAGTTACAAGAAATAATCATAGCTGTAATTGGTGCCTTAGAAGCTAGTTTTGTATAATCATGCCTTGGATAAAAAGTGGAATAAACCTATTTAGTGTTATGAGTTGAATATGATGACTGTTAAATAATTACAATAGATAATTAGTGTAAATGGTTTTGATGTTCTTAGAAGGACAAATTATGGAAACTAATGAATAAAATAAAGGATTTATAATTGTATGGATTAAGATTAAGTGATGTACTTTTATTATTGGTTTAAATTTAAACCTAAACTATAACTAGTTCTTATGATAATGACCAAGTGACAAGTAAATAGTACTTTAAAGACTTAAACTCTAAATACTTACCTATAGGATAGTCCAGGGTTACTATGAGAATGTGTTAAGTAGTGTTGGTCAATAATATGATGTTCACTTATGTGATGACATTAATACTTGACAAGAATCATGATAACTTAATTAAATCCTATCAGTAAATCATTTTGTGTAAAATGAAAAGTGGAAGCACATTGTATGAAGATCCCTAAAAACTTATAGATCATGGTATAATGATCTAAACAGAGATAATAATACAATGGGATATTTACTTACACAAAATTCATTAAAATTTTATTATAATTTTGGGGACTTTATAGGTATAATTCTCATTTACTAACTTGTAAGATGAACATCATTGATTGAGTCAAATAGAACAATGTTACTTCTATATTATAAATCATGGATTATAAAATAATGTTGTAACTCATGAACTTAGGAACAATAAATAAATTCCTATTTATTTTGACCTATCTATAATGTTCAAATGTCCTTATTAACCTAAGCATCCTAAGAATGAAGAAGTGGCAGATAAGCTACCTTGACCTATTCCTAGATTTATATAGATGCGAGTATCTTAGATAAGATAAATACACCTAGGTAGTCCTATTGAGAAGATGTCTACCCCCATATAGTTTAGAGCTTATTATTATGGACTATATATCGATACACCCCAAACTGTATGTAAATTTCATAGGGAAATAATCATCCTCATATAATCTTTTAAGGGTAATTATCCTAATTAGGGGTTGCATGTACATAAATTTGGTTATGGTATTGTGGATATGTTATGTAAAATTAAATTTCATGTAGTAGACCTCATTCATAATTCTAATTTTAACTCTAAATGAAGTGATGCTCAATTTTTTTTAAGGTCATTTCAATATGTCCTTCATTAGTTTGTAATTTATAGGTAGTAGGATCAGGAATGTCTTTAATGAGGTAAGAAACCCACTATTGTTGGGAGTACTTGACCTATTTATCAAGGGTATAATATAATTTAAGGACTAAATTTATAATATTTAAGGTACACACTTTGACCTTTTTCTTATGTTATTTGGAAATTCAAGTTTTACATTGGTAGTTATAATACAAAGTAACCATATGATACTCGTCAAGAAGGTATAGACCATAAAAATGAGTTTCATGGAGTTATTCATTAGGTATAGTACTATGAATATAAATGGATAAGGAAGGTATCTCAATTTCTAAAGGTAAGACATATTCAAAGCTGTATACTAAGGAAAAGGGGTTTCCTAAGTAATAGTATGAATGCTAGTGCAATAAGCCCAAAATATAAGATAAAGTTTGATATGCCAACCGAAAAAAATTCTCAAATTGTATTTTGTAATATTTTATTAAGATTTTTTTTAGTGGATTCTACTTGGCCACCACATTGAGGATGATAAGGTGTGGAGAATTTGTTCATGATTTCAAATTTGGTACATAATTATTTCATATACTTATTTTTAAAATTACCACTATTAACAGAGATAAAAGTGTGGGTTATACCAAATCAATAAATGTTTTTATTATGTATGAATTTGAATATAAATATGCATGTGACATTAACAAGGGGAATACATTTAATCCACTGTGGCTGTGATGATGAAGACATGACCATCTTGAGAGCAAGGTAGCTTGATAATGAGATATAATCTCCACATGTAAAAATGCCAATGAGATTATAATGTTTGAATTTCAGACAGAGGATAATAATATCATCATGTATTTGGTAAGGATTTTAATTTTTAGCATGTGTGATAGCATATTTTTCAAGTGTTAGTCATAACTATCCCATGCATGAGCATTTACAGGCTATATCATGTCCACTATAGTGAACACAAAAAATGCCCACATGTGTTTATTCAAGAAGATAAATAAATTCATCTTAGGTGACATAATGGAGCAAGGTACCTTCATAATTATGATAATATAAGATGTCATAGCATAAGACATATTTGTAATCTTGTTTATGAATTTTGGTCTTTTTAAGAGAATAAGTGTCATTCGGATAAGTGTGATGCTCAATAAATTAGATGATATTATTGTACCATGGGATTTATTGGATAGTGATAACCTCAATATGATAGATAAGATAATAATTTTTGGTTGTTAATGAAGATGGTGATTTTTGTATGTTGATGATGAATTATGAATCATGAAGAGCTTGATGAGGGTGAAAGAGAGAAGTGGATGAAGCAAGTGAATCAATAGTGGCATTATGATCTCATAGAATTGGTTATATAGTGAATGATTTAAATTATTTATCAAGAGTGGTGGTAATTTGGTGATAATAAAAAATATTTTCACTTTTACATTGATAGTCATTGTTGACTTAATGATAAATGAATTATGAATCACCTAAAGCATGTAGATAAGGGATGTCTAAATCGATAATGGCTTCCATGCCTAGAATGAGAGATTCATACTCAATAAAATGTTAATAAAAAAGAAAGAGGTATGATTTTTCCATGAGAATAAACTAAGACACATCCTACCCTAGCTCCTTGAAGACATTTATCACTATTGAAATGGAGTATCCAAGTATCTTCATGATAATCAATTATTACTTTAGGTAATTATTCGATGACGACTTTGGATTTTGGTTTAAAATAGAATTATCTTGTTCATAAATATTATTTATTTTAAGGTCAAATGTAAAATTTTGAAAATAATATGAGTGAAATAACTTGATTAATAACTTTAATGTATAGGATTTATTCATCAAGAAGAGTATCTTGAAGATGATTAGTGGCTGGTATAAAAGTGTTATCAAGTTGATCAATAATTACTTGGCCTTTAAATATTTTTTGTGTAATGTTTTGTAAATCAAATTCCATTAATAAAACCACCCATTTTTGAAAATTTAATCACTAGGTAAGAAATCTTTAGATAAAAAATGATGAAGATGACTAAAATGGATGATGAAATAAGTTATTTGATAAAACATGAAGTAGTGAAATTTTTTGGCTATAAAATAAATGGTGAGACAATCACATTAAATTTTTTTATAGTATATCTCATAATATATGAGATCATGACTAATATAATATATGACATATTCATGACCAATTTCATATTTTTGTGCAAGCATTTACATAACTGATATGGGGGTAGAGGAAGTATACAAGATGAGAGGTCGATCATTAGAAGGAGGTTGAAGAGTGGGAAGATGTAGGAGGGATTATTTCATGTTTTTGAATTATTTTTGGCATGAATCAGTCTAATTTAGAGATATACCCTTCTTGAGAAGGGAGTTAAGTAAATAAATATGGTAATCCATCTCAGGAACAAATATCTAGATTACCCCAAGTTTACCAAGCTATGTTCATATGTCTGGAATAGAATAAGGAATAAGCATGCTAATAATAGATTTAATTTTAGTAGGATTTACATCAATACCACATAGAGAAACTAAAAATCCTATATTTTTTCTAGAGATGACAACAAAAACACATTTGTAAGGATTGAGTCTAATTTTGTATTTGATGAAATGATAAAAAATGATAGAAAAATAGTGAAGGTTATTTTCATGATGATTAGATTTAGTGATAAGATCATATACATAGATTTAAAATATTTTAGTATGAGATCATGAAATATATGGGTCATTACACATTGATAAGTTTCACCCACATTTTTAAGACCAAAAGGCATTTTAACATAATAATAGGTGCCCCAATATATTTTAAAAGTGGTTTTATGTTGATCTTCAAGATGATATAAATTTGATTATATCTCAATAAAATATCCATGAGAGATAAAATTTCATATCCAGTGGTGGAATCAATAATGGCATCAATTAAAGGTAAAGGAAATTTATCTTTGGGACATGCTAAGTTAATATTGTAAAAGTTTATACATATATAGATAACCATGGTGAAATTTTTATGTACAAGGAAAATGTTAGAAACTCATTTGGATTAATCTATAGGTTTGATGAATTTAGAATTTAGGAGATTCATGATAACTCTATGACATAAGTTAGAATTATCAAAATGAAATTTACATTTATTTTGATGCATATGTTTCAGATCAAGATAGGTAATGATATTATAGACCACAATACTAGGATCAATATTTGACATGTATTCATATGACCATGTGAAAGCTTCATGATATTTATCAATAAATAACTAAAGTTATCATGTTCTATTGGATGAATTTATTTGGAAACAAAAATGGGTTTAGGGATAGTAGTGGTTCCATATTTAATTGAAACAATTTCCTTAATAAGCATAACATTTTCATCTTGGCAATGATAGGGAGTAAGAGGAAATGAGGAAAAAAATGTGTTTTAAGATCAATACTAACATAAAATTTATTAAAAAAAGGATATTTTTTCTCAAAATGATTAAGATTATAAATTTGGTGTATAAGTTGAGGATTAAGAGCATGAAGTAGTTATAAAATAGATTTATCAGTAGGGAGCATGGGTAAGGGTCCATAATATTCAACATCTACTTTTAGATCCAAAACTTGATTTTCATGAGTATCGAACTCATAATGTATTTTTAAAATGTATGTTATGTATCTAAGGTAATTTTAGGAGTATAGGTAGGGTTTTGTTTGATAGGATATGGTATCAGGAAAGTGGGAGAAGCACTATCATTGGTGGTGATTGAATTATGTATAATAGGTATAGAATTGGTTTGTTAGTTTGTAAAGTACATGGAAACTAAATACCATGTTTAGATATGTATTATGGATATGAATATTAAGATTATTCATCTCAAGATATCTATAAATGATAGATAAGGACCATAAATAGATTATCATTTATCCCTTTGTGATAATAACTAGGTAGTTTTAAAACTACCGATACATAGTTTTGAGGGAAATCAAGACGTTGAAGTGAAAAATAAAGGTGAAAATCATGTATCAAAAACCAATTTATATTTTCATTAAATAAATAAATAGGTAAATAAATCTTTTCAAAAAAAAATGTGAGATTAATTACTATGAAAGGAAAGTGAATTGCCTTACTTATTCCAAAAAATAAACATAGAACAAGGTTGGCTAGGCTGATCTAGTTAGAAAATAGAACATACAAAATTCAGGTAAGGTGATCTATTATATTATTAAAATAGGTTGATTTTTTTTTTTTTTTATCTAGGTTGAATTAGATTCTTTGGTAGAGTAGATAGACATAAAAATAAGTTGGCCAAATTGACTTAGTTGACTGTGTGATACAATTTTACAAAACTAAAAAATTGGTAAAATTAGAGTATAAATTTAAAATATTGAGTAATTTTACTTTAAAAAAGAAAAGATAAATTGAGATAATTGATAATATTGGAAGTATGAATCTTGTTTAGAATGAACTTGAGTAATATAAATAGGTCAATTAGGTTGACTGAGAGTGTTGAATATTTGACTATTGACTATTATCTAGTCCTAATTAAGTCCTTCATAGGCAAAATATGAAAAATATAGAGGTTAAATAGGTTTAATTAGGTTTCCTTACTCTGTATAAATTTAAAATCTATAAATAGTAAATAAAACTAGGTCAACTAGTGTGATCTAGTTTGTTAAAAAAATGAAAAGTAAATACTATCAAAAATGAACTAGGTTAACAAACCTAACCTAGTTGACTATAAGTGATTTTTTTTTTTAAAAATAGGACAAATAACTAAGATCAATCTAGTTTATTGTAGATTGAACACTAAAATAAAATGATAAAACTAGGTTGACCAACATGACCTAGTTAACTATGGATCCTGAATGTATAAAAAAACAAAATTACTAGGTCGATTATCATGACTTAGTTTACTATAAAAGGAAACCTATAAACAAATGATACAAATAGGTCAATCATCATGACCTAGTTGACTGTGGATCCTAAATTTACAAATAAAGGTTAAAACTAGTTCAACCAATGTGACCCAGTTGACTGTAAATGAAAAAAATAAAAATATAAGGGTTAGATTCATGTTGAGTTCACTAGAATGTATGCAAATAATTAAGATAGATATACAATTTATCTTAGTAAATCTAAGATCATATAAAGTAATCAACTAACATCTATTTTAATACTTTTTATATTAGGAATATGATCAAATTGGATCTGCTAGATCTAACTAAGGGATCATTTATCACACAATACTCAAAGAGAGGGTTCTAAAGCCTTTAGGAAAATAATAATATGAAATTACCTTAGATAGGTCTAAATACATAAAATAAAACTAATTTAATGCTCAAAAAATCTTATGGCACAAATGGGGATGGTTTAACATAGACAAATAATCAAGGGATCATGGTAGGCAAATGAGGGCCTAGATCATCTAAGGTGGAAGATAAAAAATAAAGAAGACCTTATAACTATATTAAGTTTAATTATATAAGTAATCTAAGAGAGGAGTTATACATTCAAAACATATTAATTGATTCAATATCTATCTATAAAATGAAATAACAAAATTTAGAGATACTTACCTTTGGGTGAACCTAGAGTCTCAATATCTCCCTTGGCCAATGGTGCTTAACAAGAGGTTGTTATGGATTTATAAGTATAACACTATAAAAATAAATTCTCAAATAAAATACTCCTACTTTTAATCTAAGACTTCCCATAAGATAAGTTATCTTCCCTCCAAGCTAAGCCCTAAGAAATGGCTCGTTCAAATGTAGATGTAATAGAATTATGAGCTATAATATTTCAAAAAAGAATGTTCCTCTCTATTGGATTGAAACAAGCGTTGTATTTATAGTGATAGATAAGTAATAAAATTTCTATAATTTTATATGATGAGGTTGACCAACACAACTCAGTTTTAAAGAAAAATTTACCATTAAGCCTTGAACTAGGTTGACCAAGTCAACTTAGTTCCATAATGTGTGCTTTAACTTTTATAATAGGGTTGACCCAACTGACCTAGTAGGAAAAATAGGGGTTTTACTTAGTTAGGAGATATTTTAAAAGATAATTAATTAGGGATAAATGGGTTTTGTAATAGATTTATGTAATGATAGAGTTAACCAACAATATTATGAAGTAATAATGGTGTACCTAACCCTTTCTCGATGCACCCTTTAAGACATGCACTAAGAGAGATTGAAACTCAACAATTTTGTGCAAGAGAAAAATAACCAATAAATGATAAAGTTTAAAAATGTTGTGTGTATATAATAAGCACTAAAGTATTAGACAATGAAACCCTAAAAATATTGTCTTGATGACATAGAGACATGATCAATGACACAAAGATAGTATCGATGAATCAAACTTACTATATATGAACATGTAGAGGACATGCCTACATATCTATGTGCTCTTTTTCAAGTCTTGAAATTTTAGAGTAGGTCAAACATAGTAAACATAGTTAGAATATGATCTTGGACTTATACAATAGTCAAGGTGAATGTGTTTCTTAACCTCTTTATCAATTCATTGCATTAATTTAATATGACACTTGATATTACTTCCATATTTAGCCATATAAGTAAATATGAATTATATATTATAATTGTGTATGTTGAGATATACGTAGCTAAAATATGTTTTTTTCTTATTTTGTGTGAAAACATGAATTAGGGTAGACATAAATAGTGAACTTAGACTCTTTTGAACATTCAACCTAACATTTTTTCTAAATACTCTTTTTATACATTTTCAAGGCTTACTTCAAATATGATATCTTTCTAGGGGTGATCATTTAAAAAACCCTAATTACTATTTATGTGCTTACATTATCCCAATCTCACCTTGGGTTTGATCATTTTCTTGCATTTCAACCTAGGATTTTATGAACCATGTTCCTCTAAGGGGCTGCTCAATCATTTCAAACCATATTTTTAGATTTTTACCTTCATAAATTTTAGTGTGAATTTATTACTTATTATATCAACTTCAATTAACAAAATAGATCACAAAATTCTCATTGATTTCATTACTAAGCTTTTAAAAACAATTATTTTTGTAAAACCTAATCACATTTATGATATGATACATGAAATAAAAAAAAATCATAAATACCACACCTTTTCTCTTAGATTCTCCTATGGTATGCACTTCTAAATTAACTATAGTTTTTAACACATGTGTAAATCATATGCCTATGTAAAATAGTGAATTTATTTCCATTATTAACAATGAAATACAAACATTGAGTGAACCTATGCAAATTAAAAATAATTCTACACATGTAATAACAATCATAATGCATTCCATAAATAAATTTAAAAACAAAATATAAAGTATATCTCTAAAGATAACATCACTTAAAGTTAGAGTTACATAATTACATTTTAATGTTTTAAAACCAACACAATTTATCACTAATAATCAATAGGAATAATTTTGTGATGATCATTTACCTTTCGATGAAACATTTATAGGGTGTAAATATATATATATATATATATATATATATATATATATATATATATCTGTGTGTGTGTGTGTGTGTGTGTGTGTGTGTGTGTGTGTGTGTGTGATATTTGTAAAAAGTAGTTTTGAGAGAGGCTTGACCCTCATACAAATAGAGATAAAGATCTAACAAAGCAGCAACATAAATCAAAGTAAAAACATAAAAATAATCTTCTCAAAATCTTGAAGAAACAAGAATATCCAAAACCATCAACAAATAAAGGAACTAAGTGTTTTCCATTTTCATTAGGGACTCAACCATATGAAACTATTCCTTTATGAACATAATGACATCTTTAGACTTATCCCAACCATAAATATTTCCTTTAGGATACTTCCCCTTGTCTTGATTTTTAGTATTTTACTGGTTCCAATATTTGATTACTTTACCTTATTCTCATCAGTGATATATTTTAGCATATAGATGCTCATGGTACAATTACTAATCAATAATCTAATAAATTGAATAAGTTTTTTGATGTTCTCATTTGTTTTACTAATTTCCATATTGATTTGGATGATCCTAGTCTCCAAATCAACTACCTTATTGCTCATATATTCCATAGAAACCTATGTATTCTCCTCATTATTATCAATAATTTCATCCATATTAATAACTATCTACATCTTCATCATATATCAATAATATTTTCATTTTCCTTTAACAACATATTGATCAAGATATTGTGCCATAAAATATATTTTTATACCTAGGTGATGTTGAGGATTAGTATTTACATTAGGTAAAATACTAGTTACATTGGTTGATTATTTACCTTGTGGTAAATAATCATAGTTTGTTGTTTTACCTAGGTTAATGGTTAGTTTATTATACATGTAAATCCATTAATGGGTTAATTGTTATTTGTCATTCTTATTTATTAGGAATTTATTTTGGGTATTTCCTTGGATATATAATAGCCAATGTATTGTTACTTTCATATGTGAAATATAATATATGATGGTTACTATTATTCTGTATAATTCTCTCTGAATGTTCAGTCTTGTTTCTACATAAACTTCTTTGAAATCTAACAATGGTATCAACGTAGGTTATTATCAGGGCATGGTTAGACTTGAGATGGGAAATTAATTATTTTAAACTAGTATTCTTCATTGCCTTATAAGATGAGGAAGTAATCAAACATTTGTTTAATTAGATCTTGCAATGGTGAAGAGCCATTGAGTATTATTTTAACATAGCTTTTTCATCTTTCAACAACTATGATATGTATTTGATTCTTCATGTTTCATGTAGTCATACATAGACATCTCATGCTCAGATCCATAAATTTAGAGTCATTTTGATGAGGAAGAATTGATAAGGAATAAAATATTTATATGATGAAAGGAAAAAAGTATGGATTAGAGTGAATCATATCCATTAAATGTGTAAATTTGAGTTCTCTATTTTGATTGCACCCAATTCTATTTTTTGCATAATGTTTAGCTATCAAATTTTGTAGTACGTAAGACTCTACTCTTGGTGATGATGTTATACTACTTGGGTCACATCATATATATCAATGCCATTAACTTTGTTATTATCTTGTATTAATAAATATAAACATTCATGGCCTTTACACCATTAAATTCATTAACATTATGATAATCTTCATTCCAGCCTCTCACATGCAGCTATCAAAGGATTTATTTAATAAATCAAAAGTTGGAGAAGCATCATTCAAAGAGTGTATATTTATTTCTATGATACACATCCTCTATTACACTATTCACTATCATTTTTTGTAGCACTATGTTATTTTGCATGCCACATTAGAAGTATGCAAAGTATGATATGTCAAGGTGTATTCTAATTATCAAGGTGTCTTAATAGCTCTCCCAGTCACAAGATACAAGAAAAAGTCAATGATGATGTAGGCTCACACAAGTTATGAACATATCGAAGATAGATATATGTTGTGTATATACCTATTCTTGGTAGGACAAATTGACAAGTCTATCTAAGGTACTGCATCAAGTTATCAAATCTTTTATTGATATGGTAAAAAATTTCAATCTTAATATTTAGACCATGTCATGCCCCATGTACATATTTTATATTAGCATATGAATTGATGGGTTTGGCATCATTATTAATTATTAAGGAATGATTGCACATAGTCATAGGTATTAATGAGTTTTTATAGTCCCTTATAATTTAATAATAAGTCAATGATCTATTATCCTTAGTAGTTAGATTGATCAAATTTTTTTATCAATATAAGTAATAGTTATTTAAGTGTCTTAGTTAAAGGTATCTAGTGTAAAAGTGATTTCTTAGTCATAATCCTATAATAATTAGAGTTTTGTGTGATTATGAGTTTACTCAAGTTAATGTCAATAAGTCATTATAAAAATGTCAAAATAATCATTTTTAAGAGTATGTAAAAATTATCAAATTCAAATGTTAGAACCCCACTGGGTTTAGCTCTAAAAGCATTTTTTAAAATTTTTACTTTAATAATCAAACCAAATTATTTTCAATTAAGATAAGTCACTTGATCTTTTACTAAATGCATCTTTCATAATAAACCAATTATGATTCATTTAGATAATGATAAATTTATCAAATTTAAAATAATTACAAATTTAATCCATCACAAGATATATAAATTCTAAAAAATATCTTATCCAATTGTTAAAAGATATACAATCATATTATAAAATAAAAGCATCCAATATGATATTTATCAAGTATAATAATATAATGTTTTTACATCATAGTGAAATATAAATAAATATAATGTTCCAAAAAAATAACAAGCATCCATAAACTCATTATATGTATATAAACTGAAATCATGAGTAAAAGTATCTATTGGCTGACTACTGAAGGAGAGGGAAAGCACCATCACAATGCTTTTACACACCAACCACAGACCATAGATTCATTGCATAATACCCAACTAAGGAATGGACCTCATTTCATGGATGGATAAATGATAATGGTGTAGGTATAGAGAAGTCAACTATAACCCGTGTGTGTGAGATTTTAACTACGTGCAACATATCATACATAATTTTGTTCTAACATGACATTGTACATACATGTATATAATCAAATAGGTGAAATGATAACATTTAACTATAAACATTAATTTGGCCAAAGTTTTAATATCATAATCACACCCACTTAATCATATTTCATTTAATCTAATTATTAATAACTCTAAATATATGCATGAGAACCATCTCATGATATTAATTGTTAGTATCATTAATACTAGATTACTAAATAATCTATTGATGCCTAAAATTGTATCACAGTAATTCAGAATGTTTAAGAAACACTTCTCATTTATAGATTCTAAGAATCCATTGCATGAGTTTTAGGTTGTGATATTATTGATATCTTTGGTGGAATAGTGGAAAAACAAATACATTCTTTCACAAAATTTATAATGTAATTGTTTGGTTGTTGGAAACAACCATGGCCTAATAGCTTACTTGTGAAATATGAAGATGATCTGATCTAAGTAGACTAAATCATAATCAAAACCTAAGTCTAAGTTTTAAGCTAGCATGGATATTCATAATGAAAGCTAAAGTAAAGTGACTTGATCAAAAAGTGAGCAAAAGGAAGGGTAGGGCAGAAAGAAGGTGTTCTAATCTTAAATCCAAACATTATGACAAAGTTTAAATTTTATACAAACATGCACTTAAACCAATATATGACCTGAAATAACTAAAGCTCAAATTACATCATATATTAGGAAAACATCTAAGGATAGTATAAATAATGAAAATAAGAACTATATTCAATTTAAATATTTACCCTACAAATAAATTGCATAAGCATATTTGCAAGAAGAGCAAAGAAAATAAAATAAGCCTAATACATTTCTATAAATATAGTATAAGCACAAATTGATAACTCTAAATTTAAATGTACACATTTATAATCCATGAAAATAATTCAAGCCTAAACATCCAAATAGATGATTGAGAGAGAAACCATATTAACAAGCACACAGATAAATACTAGACAATCTTTATAGAAATATTTGATTGTATTAATTGCTTAAAGTTTACACAAATTTTTGATAAAAAACTCCCTCCTCTTTTTTTATAAATGATATTACCCCTTTTATACAAGACTACAGAGGTATGTTGGTCAATCATGTCAAATGACAATTATACAAGTATCATGGATAGTTGTCCTTTTACGACTTTATAGAATTAATGACACTTTTGAAATGGACTAACCTATAAACAATGTACTTTTCCAAGATTACACATGATTTTAATAATAATATTTTATTTTCAAAATGATATATAAGTTTAGTTACAAAAGAATATTCTAAAGTCAACAAATTTTACTTTGGGACTCCTCTATTGTTGTAGTCTTTTGCCTCTACTGTAGGATCTTCATTTTATAGTATTGCTCATAAATTATATTGAGGTTGACAATGGGTTCCATGAAAATCTCTTTCTCTTGATCTAACAAGCCCTTGATATCTTTATAATCCCTCTCTAAATATTCTTTGATGCTCCTTGCATCTCCTATCTTCTCTTCAACTGATAAGATCATGTCTATGATCCTTTTGTTATTTTCCCCAATCTTACCTTGGCTTTGATTCCTTGCCTCCTACATGAACTGAGCAGCTCTATGTTTTAAATCCTCATCAATGATCAATCCAAGGGGAATGAGTGAAGTAGGATCCTTGATTAAACTCCCAAGTATGTATATTATTCCTTTTTCTAACTATTGGAGATCATTAGAGATATCTCCCATGCCCCTGGACCATTTGCTTAATTTCTTGATCTTATCTACGAATATTTCCATATTCATATTCAAATGGGCTAGGCTAACTATTATAAATTCAAGAATTTGATATTTTATCAAAAAATTGATCAAATCCTTTACCTTATGGATTGAAGCCTGCCATTGGCCAACTTGACCTATAGCCAAAGTACCGTGTTTGTTTACCAAGTCCTACTTGGACATTACTACCTTCAAAAATATGTGTTGATGTAAGTTTTATGTACACCACAACCATAATGAGGTAGCCTCTAAAGTTTTAGGATATAAATGAAGGTAAATACCACTCCAAGGCATGAGTTTCATGTATATAGTTTGTTACAACCTATTGATGGAATAGAGGGTAGGGCATGTAGGTTATTGACAAAGTTTTTGGATGGAAGTGTGGTTCCTAAGGATTGTGAAACTCTATATGAATTGGATGATAAAATGACTTCTAATCTAGAGTGGGAAGGTCTCAAAACAAACTTAAAAAAAGATGGAAGGTAAGGCAGAAAAGAAAACTTCTATGGTTTTTAAGAATCACTTCCTTAGCTGATTTTTAAAAGGATAAGTGCTCTCAGATCCTATGATTATTGATAATAACAATTGCACACACATAGTTAGACATGGATAATTAGTCTAAGTGGATAAGGAAGCAAAAAATTCATAGGCCTCAAAAAAAGGTTGCACCTTTTAGGAAAGCTATTGTACATCCTTAATCAAGAGATTATGGCTCAAGATAGTGAAGTATTTGAGGTAGCTTTTACACACACACAAAATTACATCCAAGAAAACACTCATTCACAATCAAAATTATGAATCAATTTAAACCTCACTATCTTAACCAATATATTTACTAATCTTTTAATAACTTTTTCACATCTATAAATTAGTATACCAATCAAAATAGTCAATAATCTATTCATAGTTTTTTCACACTAAAGATTATTGAAACATATAACGTAAAGAAGTAATAACTAATTACATAGAATTTGGAAAGAAAATACACAAACACATTTTTTGATGATAAAAACTTATGCTACTCCTATATTAAAAATTTCTCTCACCAAAATCCAAGTTGGATTACAATTACTTATAAATACTTGGGGAAGGGGTCACCTCATCCTCCAAATTCATGCAAGGTAATTACATGTGATAGTTTAGAACATGTAGTTCTAATTGTGGTCCAAAAATGTATAAGATTCTACTTACTATTTATCATTTTAAATTATCCTTTGCCAAATCTATGTAACATGTGCATGTGTATAAAGATAGAGGCAATTTTTAATAATTATAGCTTGAACTATATATAAACTAGAAATAGATGCACTATTTACAAAAACTATACATGCTTTCTTTTATAGGTTGTGAGTCCAACCTGTTGATCTTTCAAATTATCTACCTTCAAATAGAATTTTGACATATGCATGAAGGACCAAAATCACTTTACTAATGTTTTTAGAACCAGTGGCACTATCATTAGCCATGAGTAATCTTAACTATGCATTGTATGCTCACCCATGCCTTTTATAGAATCTAGATATTTAATTTTAATTTTTCCATTTAGATTAAGACATGAACGATCATACTATAGCTTAATTATGAGACCCAATATCTATTCATAGATATGTCTCAAGTGTCCAAAGATCTAAGTATTCTGGGCATAACACCCTGCTAGCTTTTGAGATGTAACATGTATCAACACCTGATTAAGTCCAAAATATTTAAAAAGTCCACCTAATACTCACACCATCAATATTTATGTACTGGTTTAATGTGGTTTATTGGATTTATGTACTAAGCTCTCATGATGGTGACATTTGTCACTCTCATAGATCTTTGACATTTCAACTCGCCCTCATGTTGTTCGATCAAATGGGCCCAAAAAGACTCACTCCATAGGATCTTGATTTGAATCCAAATATGTAATTTATGAGGTTAAATTTAACATTTAAGTAACCATCAAATTATGTCCTCATGATCATCAATGATGTATACGTGCCTATCAAATTTAATTCCATAAGTTAGCCATTGCTGATGTTAAATTTGATGCTCACATGACCATCAAATGATGTCCTCATGACTATCAAATTATATCTAGGTGACTATCAAATTTAATCTCATAAATTAGACACGTGTCTTTATCGAAACTCCATGCTCTTGCAAACATAAGCACAAAATGGCTTAGCATAATATAAAGATACATACGTGAATATTCTAGCCTAAGGTTTTAGTATTAATAAAATATGATTTAGGCCTGGGTTAAAATATTAAATTAAACTCAAAACATAATGAAATTCTCTTTAAGTAAGGGTACCACTTGGTAGTATGGTATTGGTCTTGAGGTAATTGTTGTAGGGGAATAATTTCAAGAATTTTATAGGGGAATTATTTCAAAAAAAATGTTTGCAATAATTCTCCCAAAGGATCATTTTTTTGGACAAAATGTTTGAGACACAAAGCGCAAAAAAATTCCATTAGGGGAATTATTTTGAACAAAATATCCATAAAAATTCTCCTGAAGACTTAATTCTCTCAAACAAAATGTTTGAAGGAGTGCTTGAAGGGATGGTCTCAAAAGGGCTGAAGGGCATGTTTCAAACAAAATATTCAATGGAATTGGTTGGAGGGCAAAAGGCCTAGGACAAAATTATTGAAGGGTATGTGGCCACTTCAAAAATATTAAAGGGTCTTTTTCAAAATATCTGAAGGGTTAGTTTAAAAATTTCAAAGGGCATGTGCCCTTGAGGGGAATTATTTCAGGTTTTTTGTGTTGGACAAAATGTTTGAGATATAAAGTTTGAAAGAATTGGCCTACGGAAAAAGTCTTGAAGGATAAAATCGTAGGGTAAAAAATGCTTGAGATAAAAAGTCCTGAAGGGCATGTTCAAAAGGGTTGAAGGGTCTACTTCATGGAGAAAATACTTTAAGGGTCTACTTTATAGGGTTTAATGATCTAGGATGAAAGTCCCAAAGGGTAGTTCCATATGTCAAAGGGCCATTACAAAAGTCTCAAAGGGTAGTCAAAAAAATCTTGAAGGGCACTTTCAAAAGGCTAAGGGTAAGTTTAGAAAGCTCTAAGGAATATGTTTCCTTGAATTTTTTTTTGAAGGGTAAGTCAGCAAGGCAAAAGGCCATTTTAAAAGTCTTAAAGGAATTCTATCAGGCAAAATGGCTACAACAAAAAAGCCAAAGGACATACTACACAAAGCCTAAAGGGTATGTTCATTTCCTTGAGAAAAATGTCTCGAAAAAAATGTCTAAAGGAAAAGGTTCAAAAATGCAAAGGTGTAGGATAAAAGTCCCAAAGGGTAGGTGCAGAGGGGCCAAAGGGAAACTACAAAAGTCCCAAAGGGAAATTTCAAAATTCCAAAGGGTCATTTCAAAATGCTAAAGGGTACTTTCTATCTGGAAAAAATTTGAAGGGTCTAATTCATAGGGCATTCATCCATGACAAAATTCCTAAAGGATCTAATTCATGAAGGCTAAAGGGCAATCTCAAAAAAGGTTAAGGGTAACTCAATTTTGTCAAGCAAAATTCCCATGGAAAAAAAGCCTGTAGACAAATTCCATCAGAAGAATTATTTCAAACAAAATGTCTGCAATAATTTATTTGATAAAGATAAGTTCATAGCCAAAATAAATAAAAATACAAATTACATAAGCCCTGAAAGAATATGTCCCAAGAGAAAAGAAAAGTTAGTCCATAAAAACATAAGTTCACAATATTTAGCTCAAAGTAATAAACCTGATAGAAAAAAGATTTAGTCTATGGAAACACAATACCAATGCCATCTTGCAAAAGTATAAAAGACCAAATCATGATATTTTCCTAGAATTTGCATAAACATATAAAAGAGGGGGCTCAAATTCAAGACCATATTCTAAAAAAGTGGGTCCCCATTTCCTAATGGGAAAAGAGGGTGTGCTAGTACAACAAATGATGACTTATAGGGGGAGTACTCCTGAGTATTCAAGAACTCAGAACTCTAGTTTGTAATCCTAAATCAATCATGAAGTGTGCAATATAAGAATACTTAAATCAAAAACATGAAAGAGACTTATAAGTTGATTCACAAAACATACTTGCCTTCTAATTTTCTTGGATTTGTGTGTGTCAAATGTGTAGTTTATTTAACCCCTATTATGATGAGTTTTTCAAAGGTTTTGATGGGGCTATATGTTTCATTCTAGTATCTATTAAAGATCAAAAAATAATGAAAGCTCAAGCATTGCTCTACTACTAGCCATACATCTATATCCCTAACAAAGATACCTTATGGTTCTTATCTTCTCATTCCATTATTATTTTTTGATCATGATGCATGGTACATTGACCTTATTTCATCATGTGAGCCATTTGATTTTATTTATATTTCATTTTGCTCTTTTGAATCCATTGGTTCTTTCTTATTTTGTTTTTATTTATCTCTTCTTTTATTCTTGAATGGAAAAGAGAAGAGCTATAACCCCAGTGGGTTGGTATAATTATAAAACAAATCATTATTAGAGCGTCCTTGTCAGCTACACCCATACCTAGAATTATCACTTCCAATAGGTATTTAATGTGATAAGTGCATTTGGTCCAATAAAATAAGAAAACTTTCTAAATTTTTATGAATTAATCTAAGAGAAACTTCCACATGCCTAATAAGAGAATTCAATTATAACACCATTCAGAAAAATCCATGATTACCTACCTTCATCATAAAGACTCAAAAAATACAAAAATTCACCTAATTTGTAAACTAGTCCCAAAAGAAATCAAGATTTTAATTTCCCCCTTTTATACAAGTCATAAGCATAATTTTGATCGTCAGAGCAAGCAAAGAAAAAATCTAAGAAAGCACTAAAATCTAATCTAGAAAGCAAGAAACTAATCTATGAAAGCAAAATATTGAAAGCAAGAAAGATTAATCTAATGAAAACAAATGATAGAAAACAAGAAACCTAACCTAATCCTACTCTAAATAAAAACCCCAACAAGATGGGGGATAGATTTGGAAACTTTGTTTGGTATGATTCTCACTCTTTGGTACTAACAAGGTTTTCCCCATTAAAGTTTTGAAATAGGTAGGAACATCCTTGTATTCATTCATTACAGTTTTGAGGCTTTCCCTCATATCGTAGAAAAAAAAATTAGGGTTAATTATTAGGACATCCCAAAAACAATAAACAAATAACTCTTCTTTGTGATACATACATTCTGAAAGCTCACCATTATTACTCATGTATTTAGGAGAACATAATTCAAAAAAATAATACTCAAAAGTACCTACTGAGATGGATATTAGATCTAACATGTATTCTTGAAAGTCATTATTCTCTATGAAATCACTATGGGAAAGGTCCTCAAAGATAGAATCAAAATCATAAGTATAATCCAAAACAACATATTCCTCAAAAAATTCATCTAAACTCTCACATTTAGTGTGACCTTCAATATTTGAATGAATCTACTCTTGAATTTCCAAATCATGAATACAATTTTTGTTTACTCGAGGCTCATTATTTTTGATTTTAGGAGTGAGAGATATAATAACTATTAATTCTAGAGGGATCATCTCATCCATTGCATGTTGTTGATCCTTTTATTGCTATTATTTTGAATATTTATGCTTTGGAAGATATGTAACTTCATGGGAATTATATGTGCAATCAAAGGCCTTTGCTTTAATTCTAATTAACGTTGATGTCCACACACATGGGGGTTCTTGGTCAATCACATAAATTAACCACAGTGTCCTACCTATTAGAGTTAGGCACCAAATTGAATTTAACATCTATCAAATCAAGGCATAAGTATATATATGAATTAATTCCATTATAAGGGAGATCATAAATAGAATCAAAATTATTAGGGGAAGCCAACATACCTTTTCCATTTGCCCCATGATAAAAATACATACCTACCTCAAGCATGACATAATCTAAAATCTCAATATTAGAGCTTGAATTATTAGAAAAGAATAAGTCAAGAATATAATCATCAAATGAGTCTTGTGATAGAGATTATAATGCAAATTGATAGTCACAAGATTCATCAACACCATCTTTAGAACTAATATCTTCTTTTGAAAGGCAAAGTAATTGATCCTCTGCCTGGGCATATGTTATCTCATAGAGCTGCTACAAAGGATGGAAATGTTCCTTTAAATTGACACTTTTTTCATTGCTATCATTTATTTCTTTAATTATCTCATCAAATACTGAGATGGAATCAACATGATCCAATTATCCTAGCTTGACAGATTCCTCTTCTTGTTACAGGTATCTCAATTTCTCCTACAACATTAAAATTTCTTTGTTGGTGGCTGCAATACATTCTTCTACCTCTTTTATGATCCAATCATCCTCTCTATTTTGGATCTCTTCTTCCTTATGTATAATTCCCAAATTAAAAGGAAACCCTTCCACTATGTTCTTGTTTGGGCATAGTAACAAGCTTTATCTTTGGATGGCTTCTATATAATTTGTATCCAACATACCTATAGAGAACCTCCTAAAAGGTGTTAAATAATTTTTTAAAGCATGCACATCAATATTTAGACCAAATTATATCAAAAAATATTCCTCAATATCACTCCAAATAGTAATAGAACTGGGTGCCAACTCTGTAAGCCAATCATGCATATCTTCTCCCAACATGAAAGGGAACATCCTACAGATTACATCCATAACATGTATAACATATGTGTAAGCATTAAGTTTCCCTTCAATAGCTATTGAGTGATTATAATGGAACATAATAAAGTATTTTAATGGGTTATGGGGAAATCATGTTGGATACTTGGGATATCTTGGGTCCTTTATCAAGCCAATCCATTCTCAAAACTTTTAGTATAATCGAAGGTGCTACCCTCCTAATGCTAGTTAATTGTTAATACAAATTTTATGTATATCATAGTTGTAATGAGGTAGCCTCTAACATTTTATGCTATTAATGGAGGTAAAATACACTCCAGGGCATGAGTTTTAGGTATACAATCCATTACAACTTATTGATGGAATAACGAGTAGGGCATGCAGGTTGTTGACAACATTTTTAGATAGAGGTGTAGTTGTTATGGATTGTGAAAATCTATATGAATTGGATGGGTAGATAGCTTATAATATAGAGTGGGTAGGTATAAAAACAAACTCAAAAAAGGAGGGAAGGGTAAGGCATAAAATAAATCTTCTATGGTTTTTAGGAATCACTCCCTTGGCTAGTTTCTAAAAGGATAAGTGCTCTCAAGACCTATGCCTATTACTAGCAATAATTGCACACACATAGTCACACATGATTAAGAAGTTTAAGGAGATAAAGATGTAGGAATTTCATAGTCCTCAAAGTTTTTTTGCTCCTTTAAGGTAGCTGTTGCACACCTTTAATCAGGATATTATGGCTCAAGATAGTGAAGTATCTGAGGTAGCTATTACACACACACAAAAAAAATGTATCTAAGAAAGCACTCATGCATAATAAAAATTATCAATCAATTTAAACCTCACTATATTAACCAATATATTTACCAATATTTTAATAGTTTTTTCACATATATAGATTAGTATACCAATAAAAGTAATCAAGAATCCATTTTTGCACACTAAATATTATTAAAACATACAACCAAAGGAAGTAACAACTAATTACACATAAATTGGAAATAAAATACACAAACACATTCATTGATGATAAAAAATGATCCTACTCATGTAATCAAAAATTATCTCACCAAAATCCAAGTTGGATTAAAATTGTTTATAAAGACTTGGGGAAGGGGTTGCCTCATCCTCCAAGTTCATGCAAGGTCATTACATGTGATAGTTTAGAACATATAGTTATAACTGTGGTTTAAAATCATATAAGAGTCTACTTACTATTTATCAATTTAAATTAGCCTTTTCCAAAGATATGAAACATATGCATGTGTATAAAGACATAGGTAATTTTAAAAAATAATAGCTTGAACTGTATACAAACTAAAAATAAATGCACCATTTACCAAAACTATACATGCTTTATTTTATAGGTTTTGAGAACAACCTATTGATATTTTATAATAGTCACATTCAAATGGAACTCTGACATATGCATGAAGGACCAAAATCGGTTTACCAATGTTTTAAGAACTAGTGACACTACTGTTAGCTATGAGTAATCTAAACTATGTGTTGCATTCTTACCCATACCTTTTATAAAATCTAAATCTTTACTTTTATATTTTCAATTTAGATTAAGACATGAATGTTCATACTCTATCTTAACTATGAGACCCAATGTCTATTGATATATATAGCTCAAATGTTCAAAGATCTAAGTATTCTATGCATAATGCCCTGCTAGATTTTGAGATGTGACATGTGTCAATACCTAATTGAGTCTAAGATATTTGAAAAGTCCACCTAAGATTTGCACCATCAATATTTATGTACTAGTTTAATGTGGTTTGTTGGATTTATGTACTAGGATCCTATAATGGTGACACTTATGACTCTCATAGAGCTTTGACATTTTAACTCACCCTTACATCATTCAATCAAATGAGCCCAAGCAGACGTGCATTGTAGGATCTTAATTTGAATCCAAATAGGTAATTTATGAGGTTCAATTTGACATTTTCATGACCATCAAATGACATCCTCATGATCATCAATTGACATCCTCTCAATCATCAATGACATCCATGTGACTGCCAAATTTAATTTCATAAATTAGCCATTGTTGAGGTTAAATTTGATGTTCACACAACCATAAAATTATGCCCTCACAACTATTAAATAATGTCTAGGTGACTATCAAATTTAATCACATAAATTAGACATGTGTCATTTCCTTGAGACTCCCTTCTCCTAAAAACATAAGCACAAAATGACTTAACATAATATAAAGGTCTATGCATGAATATTCTATCCTAAGGTTTTAGTATTAATAAAAAATAATTTAGGCCTAGGCTAAAATATTAAATTAACCTTAAAACATAATGAAATACTCTCTAATCAAGGGTGCCACTTGGTAGTATGGTATTGGTCTTGGGGTAATTGTTACGGGGGAATAGTTTTGGGATTTTTATGGGGGAATTGTTTTGGAAAAAATGTCTACAAGAATTCTCTCAAAGGATCATTTCATTGGATGAAATGTCTAAGACACAAAGCCCAAAGGAATTCCATTAGGGGAATTATTTTGGAAAAAATGTTTATAATAATTCTCCCAAAGATTAAATTCTCTTAGACAAAATATCCAAAGGAATGCTTGAAGGGATGGTCTTAAAAGGGATAAAGGGCAAGGTGTTTTGGATAAAATGTTTGAAGGAATTGGCTAGAGGGAAAAAGGCTTGGGATAAAAGTTCCAAAGGGTAAGTGACCACTTCAAAAAGCCTAAAGGGTCTTTTTAAAAATGTCTAAAGGGTTGGTTTAGAAAGTCCAAAGGGCATGTGCCCTTGGGGGGATTTTTTTAGGATTTTTGTGTTGGACAAAATGTCTGAGACACAAAGTCTGAAGGAATTGGCCTGGGGAAAAAGTCCTGAATGATAGACTCGTAGGGAAAAAAATTATTGAGACAAAAAGTCTCAAAGGGCATGTTCAAAAGTGATGAAGGGTCTACTTCATGGTGAAAATACCCAAAGGGTCTAATTTGTAGGGTTTAATGATCTAGGATGAAATTTCTAAAGGGTAGTTCCATAGGGCAAAGGGCCATTACAAAAGTCCTAAAGGGTAGTCAGAAAATTCCTGAAGGGCACTTTTAAAAGGCTGAAGGGTAAGTTTAGAAAGTCTTAAGGAATATGTGTCCTTGAAAAAACTTTTGAAGGGTAAGTCAACAAGGAAAAAGGTCATTTAAAAAGTCCTAAAGTAATTCTATCAGGTAAAATGGCCGTAACAAAAAGGCTAAAGGACATATTTCATAAATCTTGAAGGGTATATTCATTTCCTCAGGAGAAATGTCTTGAACAAAATATTTGAAGGAATTTAATTGAGGAAAATGTCTCAGATAAAATGTCTAAAGGAAAATGTTTAAAAAGGCAAAGGCATCGGACAAAAGTACCAAAGGGTAAGTGGAGAGGGGCCGAAGGGTAGTTACAAAAGTTCCAAAGTGTAATTTCAAAAATTTGAAGGGTTATTTCAAAATGTCAAAAGGTACTTAATAGGGCATTATATCTAAAGTGTCTACTTTATAGGGTATTCATCCATGACAAAAGTCATAAAGGATCTAATTTGTGAAGGCCAAATGGAAATCTGCCAAAGGGTAAGTTAATTTCATTGGGAAAAATTCCCATGGCAAAAAATCCCATAGACCAATTTCATTGGAGGAATTACTTTAGACAAAATATACACAAAAAATTCTTTGATAAAGATAAATCACACAACCAAAAAAAATAAAAAGAAAAATTGCATAAGCATCAAAAGAATAAGTCTTAAGAGAATATAAAAGTTAGTCCATGAAAACATAAGTCAAAAAAATTAGCTTGAAGTAAAAAATATGATAGAATAAAATATTTAGTCTATGGAAACACAATACCAATCCCATCTTGCCAAAGTATAAAAGGCCAAATAATAATCTTTTCCCATAATTTGCATAAACATATAGAAGATGGGGGATCAAATTCAAGATCATATTCTAAAAAAGTGGGTCCCCATTTCCTCATGGGAAAAGGGGGTGTGTTAGGTACAACAAGCTAAATAAGTTAGACATGGTTATTTTGAACTACTTGATCATGTCCTTTAGTATTGACAAGATAGACTATTCTTCTAAATTCTTATTCTTCTATTTTAGGGCCTTGATAGTAGCTTGCAACTATTTTTAACATGATTGAGCTAATTAAAGAATATCTTACTCAAAAATAATATCTTCACCAGGCCTCTATCTTTGCTTCTATGTCAAACTAGTTAATGGCTCCACTTTTTGATACATAATTTCTTCACCTCCTATCATGACCCTTTTCTCTATCTCTCTTTACAAGTTATCAGTTATTGGATCAAGCTTGAATTGAACTATAGATTGGGTCACATGTGGGATAGGGAATTCCATTTATGATGAAGCTATTGAATCACTTGGTGTGGCTAATCTCCTTGCCTCCTCTTCCTACAGAGCAATGATCCAGGGTTTCATTTGTTGTTACAAGGGGATGTTGGTAGCCTTGACCAAGGACCACAAGTGATAAGTGGGTAGATTTTTCACTCTTGGTTCATAAATGAACCACTCAAGGATAGGTGGCCCATAAAAAATGTTCTCTTCACTAAATAAATTAACTTCTTTCAGAGAAGGAGTGATGGTCACCTTGGGCTTCTTAGATTTTGGAACAAGGATAGTTTCTGTTTTTCTCTTGGGGGGTCAACAACTACTAAGTCCAAATATTTCCCTTTATCATCCTTAGTTTTCTCAACACTTGTCTTCTCTTCTTAATTTAAATTTTTATGTCATAGATAACATTTTCAATACATATTTAATAAACTCTTGAGGATCTATGGATATCATATGTACTTATTACTTTGGTAACTCATGTTATGCTACTTTAGAAGATTCAAGAATTGATGAACCTAAAGTAATCTCATCTGGCCTTTTCTTAGCTTGTGTCTCTATTAAATGAAGCCTGAGAGGATCAAGATCAATCAAGTGGTACTATTTAGGGCCCAATTTCCACCTATCATCTACCTCTTTATCTCTCTATAATATAGAGTTAGGTCTTATGTTGTGTTCCTTTAACCTTATAGTTACTTTAAATTATGTGGATGCTTTAATGTATATGAAATAAAATGAACTGGGTTCATGTTCATATCACACATTCAAAATACCCTTGAGCTTCAAATTTTTATTTGCCTTCCCATATGGGTTCCATTGTCTAAAATCATCCATTTTTAGGTTGAAGGACAACCTATGCTTTGATGTAGCCTTAATATGATCCCACTACCTAAACATGGTCTTACCAATTTGCATAGGAAAAACATGTAGGAAACCCTTCCTCTTAGCTTTGCACATGCCATCTACACCATGAAACAACTAGTATGCTACCTCTTGTTTAGATAAATTATCAATAACATGGAATGGTAGCTTGAGAGGAGCCTATTGAGTTCCCTCAATCCTTATGATAGTGCAGTCAGGGTATAACCATATATCTCCTATTGCTTCTATATATTTCCTAATCAATGGACTAATTATTGACATAGGGGTACCAATTATAGCTTCAATTAGGGATGGATAGACACAATCACATATGAACTAAATATGATCCCTATATTTAAAGATGTGAAAATTTGAATAGTACTATGAAATAGTATGGATTCCACTTGGAGACCATTCCCTTTGATTGGGAATCTTTATTGTTACACATAGGGCATCTAAGAGGTAAGACATCATGTAAAACTAAGTTTTCTTCTTATGCCTAATTGCATAAATTTATCTAATTAATGAGATACTAATTATCTCACCTAAAGGAGGGGTAATTAACTTTTGAACAATAAATTAGACCAAGAGAACCCATACTAGGTCTACATATGTAATGGTTGTATTTCCACACAACTTGTTCAACATTGTTATTATCATCCTAACCCCTAGTTTAAATTAGTTGATAGGAATGTTCTTATTGAGGTTTAAAAATACTTGGTTCCCAAAATATAACCACATGGGAAGGGTGTCCATCAAATTGTGCTCTTTAGCCTAAGAATTGATAGAGGCTAGGTCAATTTGGGGTTTGGGTAACTTATAATAGGACTCAAATGTAATAGAAAAAATGTAATCAATATTCCTATGATTGTGTTCATTAATTAACACGTCCTTATCTATATTAGCTTCCTTAAAAATGGGAACAAGAATATCGATGCAATGGAGTACCTCTAGTTTTAATGTTGCATAATGTATACCAGTCATTTGGATTGTTACAATGTCATCATATAGTCTCTTGGTAGAGATATTCTTCTCTTCTTCCTTGGTAATAACTAGTTGGTTTTTAATGGTCCAAAACAATTTAGACCAATTATTATCACCTATGCTAAAAGTAGTGGCAACAAAATTGGTGTCTTTGAACAAAATCACTCAACATCTATTGTTAGATATAGCTCTACATCCTCCTTTGAAATTTGCTTGTGGGTTGCCATTGATTAAATTATGCAATTGGGGATAATAATTCAATTATTAGAGCTTAATTACAATGATTAAGGAGACAAATTATGGTAATCCATTCACTTAGGTATTTTTTGAAGGTTTATGTAGGGCTTTAATGGTGGCAACTAGTTTAAACAATGAGCTTATGTGACTTAGATTGTGTTTAGATTGGACATTTATACCTTTCATACCTTTGAGTCCATAAGATATTTCAATTTAACTTGTCTTGCTTATGTGGCATCACCATGTCATAATGTTCAATAATTTATAAAATATGATAGTATATCATTTTGGACATGTGTCACCTTTGTGTGCAATATTTGAGCTTGATTAATTTGTATGGTTGATCTCTTAAAATTCTTCCCAACCTTAACTCTATTGTGAACCATTGATCTTTCATCTAAGATCTAGAGAGTGTGCTACTTGGTAGCTCTATGAGCTTTCTTTGTACATTGAAAACACAATCCATTGATTAATGCCTTTGTTCTATGAGGCAGACTCTTAGTAGATTTGAGTTCTTTTAATTGTTGACCTGTCACTCATCATAGATCTAGATATGGGAGATTTAATGCCATCGCTTGATCTCTATTTAATTCATCACAATTATGACACTTATCATTATCATGTTTATTTTAGGCCCTTTGAAAAGTCTACCTCATCTTGCACCATTAGATATCTTTTGCACAAATCAATGCATTCCATTTATCTTGATCCACTTGATTTTATTATTTATATGTTTGACTAGATGTAAAACATTGATTTTGGGCTAAGTCACTAAGATCATGATATTTATCACTCTCAAATTCCTTTGTAGACATTGAACTATTAAATTTTCCCCATACCATTATATCTTTGTACTCACTCACTGTGATTACAACATTTTTCATTACCATATTCCATCTCAAAAGCTTTGACAAATTGGCCTGAATGGATGCCTGTGTACTGTCGATCTCCCTTTTGAGCTCCATGATCTCACCACTTGGCATCCTCATGTTGATTCATTCCTATGGGCAATGAAAATAAACAAAGTAAGGGATCAAGAACATAAATAAAACTGAGGATAAAGTTTTATAATAAGGTTTGGGTCATGTTAATAAAAATGATTATAAATTTAGGAACTAAAATAAGTTTAAAACATAAGAAAAAATGCCCCCACATTTAATTAGTTTCTATGAATAATAAAATATACCTGGTGAGGTTCAAGGATATAAAGGACTTAGCATAAAAATTTAGACTAAGGTTTTAGTCATGTTGATAAATATGATTATAACTTTAGGATAAAATTTTAACTAAGCCTAAGGCATAATGAAATGTTCCCGTGCAAATTTGATCCTGCGTACATTTGAATCTATTTAAAAAAGACCTAGGTTAAAACATATTAGACCAAGGTTTTTACATGATTTAAAAATAGATTTAATTAATTGATTAAAAGACCAAAATTTTATCAAAATAAAGGGTCAATATTGGCATCAATGTATAAAACCTTGGACACTATTCACATACTTGGGACTTCATTAAACTTGTAACATTAGATAAGGTCAAATGAATATTAAATGTTGACATGCCAAATGTAAACATGATGAGAACCATGATATTTGAATAATACATTATTGATCAATTTGAATGTCAATTTATAACACAATTTGCAAAATTTAACAAGGCTCATTTTTCAAAATTGGGGTTATGTTAACCTCAACAAATGGTGACTATTGGGGGAAACATAGCAAGATGTTAGAACTTATATACTCTTGATTTAAACTAATAACTAGAATAATTATTCCATATTGTCAAGTACCATCACTAAGATCAATTCATAATTAAAACAAGTATTACTCATGTAGAATTAGCCTCAAACATCAAAACTTAGCCATGTTATATGTGTACTTTGATGCTTTGATTGATTACCATGGGATTTAGAGAACAACTTCCAGATTTCATGACTTTAATCATTAACACTGACTTATAACATGTTTAGATATTTATCAATAATCATGTATTTAGATCAAGGAAGGCTTGGGCATTGATTTACTACCAGCTAGGCATGTATAACCCTGATAGAGATACATTTGGCTCTACTACTAGTCATGCATTCATAGCCCCAATAGAGGTTACCAAAATCACCTTTGCCTATAAAGCTTTCAAATTTTCAATAAAGCTATTATTTTTGTATTTTTCAAGTGTATTTAGCTTCTAGTAAAGGTTGGGAACTAGAATTAGCCAAGTTTTAGGATTTCATCAAATGTTTGATCTTCAGACAATCATCCTTGGTTATAAACTTCATCCTAGGCAATATTATTTCTAAAGTGCTAACATGAATTTATTCTAATTATTCAAACTTTCATCCTACAAGTGCAATCCTTATTAGAATCAAACTTAGATCAGAACAAACCTTAATATTTTAAGGATAAGATTTTAAGGAACAATTCACCTAGACATCAATCTTTACCAATTTATCAAAGCTATAACATCAAGCTCAAATATTCAAAATCCATAATCAACCAATGTATAAGGTTTATACTTTCATTATTGATTTGAGAGGTTCTTTTTGAGAATTTAGGATGGATTACAACTTGGAAACTATCTTGAAATGACTTATTGAAATTAGGGAACAAAATAAAGGAAAGAAAACACATAAAAATTAAAATAAATAAGCAAACAACTATTTACAAGCACTATGTACAAACAAAGAACATAAAGAAACTAATCTAGGCCTACCTACACTAATTAGTCATCAGTTATGATACAAAAAGATTTAAATGACAATGCTTCCCTTAAGATCAAATGGAAATTTATTTAATCTACCATAGAACCTTGTAACATGATTGCCTCCTTTTAATGGAATCTTCTTATACATAGGAACACCTTGATGTTGATGCCTTATGGATGATGCAGTTTGGCTCCTTATCTCCCTTTTTAAGTATAAATATTGAAGATATGTATCCAAGATACAATCATCATCTTCCTAAATTATTATTTCTTTCATCAATAATGCTAATTGTACCTTAGTCATAAAATTATCAGGACCTATCTCATTCTCATCCAAGGATTGTATTGGAAACTCAACTGGTAAAGTTAGATCGATGACTAAATTAAGATCCATTTAGGGTATGGATATACTATCCATATTTTCATAAAATCTTTCCAAATCATCCTAAAAGGCCCATTCATCATGATCATATTCAATAACATGAAATTCATTTACAATCTTACCATTTAAAACATGTTGATCATATATCTTTAATATTTTAATGGGATCATATGACAATACTTAATATGTTGCACTTTATTCATACTCATCATCTATAGATAATGAAATCTCATCTCTCCAATCAAGTTTTAATTCATATTTTTTTGGGATATCCAAAATGATATTTCCTTCTTGAAACTCCAAGTCATTAGTAGAATCCTCAAGTGAAATATCAGTATGTTATTCTATTTTACCATCTGCCATGTCAAGTTTCTCCATTTCATTCAAGAAGTAATGGTATAATTTATGATATTAATGGTCTTCCTTAGAAATACTCTACATGTTAGCAATGACCCTATGCAAATTGTCCTTATGGTTATCTTCTTGAGAAAGATCAACTTGATCTATGTCAACTATTACAAATCCTTAGGAAATTTCTTGGAACGCATATTTTTTGCATGAAAATGTTTCAATGGTGATGATCTATTGATCTTAAAATTAAACCTCTTCTACATATTTATAAACTTCATTTATCTCTATTATAACTCCTTCAATTACTCCAAAAAGGATAGGCTCTTTCTCCATATGTTTCTATACTTTTGGAGATTTTAGATTGTTTAATGGATGAGTATTCTTCATATATTGTTGAAAAGAATGTATCTCTTCTGGAGTATCTTCAATTTCATTCTCATCTTGAAATGTAAAATGAAAGGTCTCTACCATAAGAGTTGTATTATAGGGTTTAAAGGTCTTTTAATAATGATATGTCATTGTAGCATAATCTTTGTTAGGCACAACTTTAAATGTGTCCAATTCATCCTGATATGTTTCAAAAGTATCACAAAATTCCACACATTCTAATTCAAAATGTTTTGTATTGTTAAGAATATTGTAATCATTAGCTAAAGCTACATCATAATTATTCATTTCAAGTAAATCCTCAGTTGTAAATGATTCATTATTTTTGTGAAACTTATTTGTAGGTCCATTAAACCCTTGAAAAGAATAATTCTCATTAGAGTTTTCCCCAGTATTACCTACTTGTCTTTACAACTGAAGGAAATCAGTGCTCAATTTTTAAACCATCTTGAGTATGGATTCATTTTCATTCTTTGGTGCTTCTATGTTATGAACTTGAGTACTATTATCGGTAGTTGGCACCAAAGTTCTTTGATCTTGTGGATTAGATCCACTTGAAGTGTTATTCAAGAATCCTAGGTTTTGTATGGATGAGAATAACTCAAGGGTAATTGATTTAAAATTGGGGTTTGATTCAAAACATACATGATATTATTTGGATTAACATTAAATGTAGGAAAGTTGGGATTAACATTAGGAATATCATATGCTAGCTGACCTCAGGGTTGTATTTGATCATTAATTACCACAAATTCAACATAGGCTAAGGCTAATGTATCTATAACCCTAATACATATTTTCAAAGACACAAAGGTTATTGGATCTAAAAAATCCTTATAAATTTTTAAATCCAAAGCTTCATTAGGTCTATAAGGAGTTATAGTTATACTAAACATATTATGGAACCTGACATTAAAAGTTTTGATGGTTTCACTTGAATCTCTTTTCACAGTGGTGAATTATTGATAAAGGATAAAAGGAATGATGATTTTTTCAAATTGATCAATGAAAATACTTTTAAAATAATTATAATTGGTATTATAACTCTTAGGAAGGTCGAGAAACCAATCATATGCAACATCTTTTAAATTAAAAGAAAATAATCTATATTCCACATCTTCATGAACAACATTTAAAAGTCTGAAAGCATCTTTGAAACTTTTGATATGTTCTTCAGTAGTAACCTCACCATTAGGATTGAAAGATGGAAAATATTTATCAAGATTACTAGGTAAGTCATGTACCTAACTAGACACATTAATGGAAAATCCACCTAACCAAGCCATACCTTGATAAAGATTGCACACAGGTGCACCATGAACAGGTGAAGTAGGTTGAGATTTAGAAACCCTTTGCTTACCTTTATCTGCTCTTATTTTCCTATGAAATTCTAATGAAATGAGGTAATCTTGTCTTTAAACATGACCTAGTCTTGATTCTTCATAGTTATATCTTGTAAACTTTGAATCCTATTCAAAATATTATGTACAAACCCTATCTTTACAAAGAACAATGATCAAATTTGAATGTTAAGTGAATTTTGCACAAATCTTTACAAATAATTACTATCTTTAACTAAATTAGCTCAAAGATATGTCTAAACTGATGAATGTGAATGATATTTACACTTATAAGTTCAAATAAACCTATATTTTCAAAGAATCAATCAATCTTTGAACAAAATTGCTATCACTAACCTTGAACATGGCATATTTAAAAAGCTTAAACTACCTTTGCCATAATTTATCATGAATCTTTAAAGAATGGCAATTTTTAGCTAAATAAGCCTAAAGACTAGTCTGAAACCAAGTGTATCAATTATTTTTACATAATTGAGCTAATAAAAACACATATATGCAAAGAATACACTGATATTTAAATAAAATTCACTAAAATTAGCAAAGATACTTCAAATTTACAACGTTTTAGCTAAGGCCCTCCTTCTAACACCAATGAAACCTCACCTATTGATGCCTAAATGTGTATCATAGGGATCTATAATGTTTAAGAAACACTTCTCATTTATATATCCAAATAATCCATTACATGAGTTGAAGGTTATGATATTCTTGATATATTTGGTGGAATAGTGGCAAAGCAAATGAATTGTTTCAAAAAAATTATAATGTAATTATTTGGTTGCCGGCAAAAACTATGGCCTAATAGCTTGATTTTTAAGGATGAAGATGATCTAAGCTAATTAGAGTGAATCATAATCAAAACCTAAGTATAAAGTTTAAGCTATCATGGATATTCATAATGAAAGCTAAAGTAAAGTGACTTGATAAAAAAATGAGCAAAAGGAAGGGTAGGGTAGAAAGAAGGTGTTTTGATTTTCAATCCAGACATTATGACAAAATTAAAAACAACATCAAAACATGTACTGAAACTAATATATGACCTAACATAACTAAATCTAAAATCCTATAATATATTAGGCAAACATCTGAGGATAGTAGAAATGATACAAATAAGAACCAAATTCAATTTAAAGATTTACCCTACAAAAAAATTACATAAGCACATCTGCAAGAAGGGAAAATAAAATGAAATGAACATAAGATATTTTAATCAATATATCATAAGAAAAAATTGAAAACTCTGCATCTAAATGGACACATATAGAATCCATGAAAATAATTCAATCCTAAACATCCAAACAGATAATTGAGAGAGCAACGATAATAGAAAACACATAAACAAATACTAGACACTCTTTGCATAATTCCTTGATTGTATTAATTGCTCAAAGTTTACACAAATTTTTGGTCAAAAACTCCCTCCTCTTTTTTACAAATGATAGTAACCCTTTTATAGAAGATGAAAGAGGTATGTCGATCAATCATGTCAAATGAAAATTGTACAAGTGTCATGGATAACTATCCTTTTATAACATTATAGAATTAATGACACTTTATAAATAGATCAACCTATAAGCAATGCACTTTGAAAATGATTTTACAAAGAATATTCTCTTTTCAAAATGATACAAGTTTAGTTAGAAAATAATATTCTAAAGTCAACAAATTTGACTTTGAGACTCCCATGTTATTTTAGTCTTTTACCTCTATTGTAGGATCTTCATTCTATAGTGTTGCTCATCAATTAGCTTGAGGTTGATAATGGGTTCCATGTAAATCTCTTTTTATTGATCTTGTAAGACCTTTATATCTTTATCAAACCTCTCTAAAGCTTATTTGATGCTTCGTGCATCTCTTATATTCTCTTCAACTGATAAGATCATGTCCATGATCCTTTTTTTATCTACCTTAGTCTTGCCTTGGCTTTGATTCCTTACCTCTTACATGAACTAAATAGCTCTATGTTTTAACTCCTCATCAATGATCAAGCCAAGGGTACTAAGTGAAGTAGAATATTTGATCAAACTAATAAATATGTGAATTATTCTATTTTATAACTATTGGAGATTATTAGAGATATCTCCCATGCCCATGGACCATTTAATTAATGCCTTGCTATTATCTACCAATATTTCCAAATCCATATTCAAATGGGCTAGGCTAACTATTCTAAATTTAGGAATTTGATCTTCTATCAAAACATTTATCAAATCCTTCACCTTGTGGATTGAAGCCTATCATTGGCTAACTTGACCTATAGCCAAAGTACCCTATTTTTTTACTAAGTTCTGGTTAGACTTTACTACCTTCAAAAAGATAAATAAGTTAGACTTGATTGTTTCAAACTACTTGATCATGTCCTCTAAGACTGATAAAAAAGATTGTTCTTCTAATTCTTATTCTTCTATTTTAGGCCCTTGATAGAAGCATGTATTTTTCCTAAATTTGCTTGAGCTAATTCAAGAACATCTTCCTCAAAAATAAGATCTTCACTAGGCCTCTATCTTTGCTTCTAAGTCAAACCAATCAATGGATCCACTTTTTAATACATAATTTCTTCACCTCCTATCATGACCCTTTTTTCTATCACTCTCTACAAGTTAGAAGTTATTGGATCAAACTTGACTCCACATGTAGATTGGGTCACATGTGGGATAAGGACGTCAATTTGTGATGAAGCTACTAAATCACTTGGTGTGGCTAATCTCCTTGCCTCCTATTCCTATAGAGCAATGATCTAGGGTTTCATTTGTTGTTGTAAGGGGATATTGGTAGCCTTGACCAAGGCCCATAGGTGATAAGTGGGTAGCTTTTCCACTCTTGGTTCATAAATGAACCATTCAGGGATAGGTGGCCCATATAATATTTTCTCTTCACTAAAAAAATTGACTTCTTTTGAGGGAGGAATGATGGCTGCCTTGGGCTTCTTAGCTTTGGGAATAAGGGTAGTTTCTATTTTTATGTTAGGGGGTCAACAACTAGTAAGTTGAAATATTTCCCTTTGTCATCCTTAGTTTTTTAACACTTGTCTTCTCTTCTTTATCTAAATATATATATGTCATAGATAAATTTTTTAATACACCCTCAATAGACTTTTAAGGATCTATGGATATCATATATACCTCTTGCTATGGTAACTCATGTTATGCTACCTTAGAAGATTTAAGAATTGATAAACTTTAAGTAATATCATTTGGCCATTTCTCAACTTATGTCTCTTTTTAAGGAAGCCTGAGAGGATCAAGATCAGTCAAGTGGTACTAATTGGGGCCCAATTTCCACCTATCATCTACCTTTTAATCTATCTATAATCTAGAGTTAGGTCTTATGTTGTGTTCCTTTAACATTTTAGTTACTTTAAAGTATGAGGATTTTTTAAAGTATATGAAATCAAATGAACTAGGTTCATGTTCATATGACACATTCAAAATACCCTTGAGCTTTAAATGTTTATCTCCCTTCCCATGTGGATCCCATTATCTAAAATCATCCATTTATAGGTTGAAGGACAACCTATGCTTTGATGCAGCCTCAATATGATCCCACTAACTAAACATGGTATTACTAATTTGCATAGAAAAACCATGTAGGAAAATCTTCCTCTTAGCTTTGCACATTCCATCTAGACCACAAAACAAATGGTATGCTACCTCTTATTCAACTAACTTATCAAGAACATGGAATGGAAACTTGAGAGGATGTTGTTGAGTTCCCTCAATCATTATGATGTTATAATCAGGGTACAACCATATATCTCCCATTACTTCTATATATTTATTAATCAATGGACTAATTATTGACATAAGCATACTAGTTATAGATTCAATCAAGGTTGGATAGACACAATTAAATATGAAATAAATATGATCCTTATATTTAAAGATTTCTAACTTTGAATAATACTATGAAATAGTTTGGGTTTTACTTAGAGACCATTCCCTTTGATTGGGAATATTTTTTATTGCACATAGGGCATATAAGAGGTAAGACATCATGTAAAACTATGTTTCTTATTATGCCTAATTTCATAGATTTTTATACTCAATGAGATACTGATTATCTCACCCAAAAGAGGGATTATTACCTTTTTAACAATAAAGTAGACCATGGGCACCCATACTATGTCTACATATATAGTGGTTTCATTTCCACATAAGTTGTTTAACATTGTCATTATCATCCTAAGCCCTGGTCTAAACTGGTTGATAGGAATGTTCTTATTGAGGTCTAAAAAGACTTGGTTCCCAAAATCTAACCACATGGCAAGGGTGTCCATCAAATTACATTCTTTATCCCAAGAATTGACAGAGCCTAGGTCAATTTGGGGTTTGGGTAACTTATAATAGGGCTCAAATGTAATAGAAAAACTGTAAGGAATATTCCTATGACTGTGTTAATTAATTAACATGCCTTTATCTATCTTAGCTTCCTTAAAAATGGAGAAAGGATATTGATGCAATAGAGTACCTATAGTTTCACTCTACATAATTTAGACCAGTCATCTGGATTGCTATGATGTCATTATATAATCTCTTGGCAGAGTGATTCTTCTCTTCTTCCCTGATAATGGCTAGTTAGTTTTCAATGGTCTAGAATAATTTAGACTAATTGTTATCACCTGTGTTTAAAGCAATGGAAATGAACTCAGTGTCTTTGAACACATGTCCCTCAACATTTGTTGTCAAATATAACTCTACATCCTCCTTTGAAACGTGCTTATGGGTTGCCATTGATTGAATTATTTAATTGGGGATATTAATTCAACTATTTATGCTCAATTACAATGATTTAGGAGATAAATTAAGGCAATCTATATACTTAGGGATTTTTTAAAGGTTTATGTAGGGATTTAATGATTGAAACTAGTTCAAATAATGAGCTTATGTTAATTAGATTATGCATTTATACCTTTCATTCTTTTGGGTCCACAAGATATTTCAATCTAATTTGTCTTACTTATGTGGAAACACCATTTCATATTGTTCATTAATTTATAAAATATGATTGTTTATCCTTTTTAGATGTGTGTCACCTTCACGTGCAATCCTAGATTTTGATTAATTCACATTGTTGATCTCTTAAAAGTCTTCCCAACCTTAACTCTATTTTGAACCATTGATATTTCATCTGAGCTCCTGAGAGTGTGCCACTTGGAAGCTCCATAGGCTTCTTATGTACATTTCAAACATACTCCATCACTTAATGCCTTTGTGCCATGTGGTAGCCTCTCTTTAGCTATGAATTATTTGAATTATTGATTTGCCACTCATCGTAGATCTGAATTCGGGATATTGAATGCATTGGTCGATCTGTATTTAATTCATCACAACTATGACAATTGTCACTACCACATTTATTCTAGGCCCTTTGAAAAATCTACCTCATCTCACACTGTTGTATCTCTTTTTCATGGATAAATGCACTCCATTGATCTTGACATACTTTATTCTATCCTTTTTATGTCTGGCTAAATGCGGACCATTAATTTTTGCTAGGTTGTCAAGATCATGACATTTGTCACTCTTAGATTCCTCTACAGACATTGACCTATTGACTTTGTCCTATGCCATTATATATTTATACTCACTCACTGTGATTACACCATTTATCATTACTACATTTCATCTCAAAAGCTTTGACAATTTGACCTGAAAAGGCACCCGCATATCGTCGATATCCCTTATAAGTTTTAAGATCTCACTACTTGGCATCCTCATATTGATTCATCCTAAAATTGATAAAAATAAACAAAGTAAGGGCTCAAAAGCATAAATAAAAGTAAGAATAAAGTTTAAGACTAAGGTTTTGGTCATGTTAATAAACATGATAAGAAATTTAGGAATTAAACTAAGTTTAAAACATAATAAAAAATACCCCCACATTTAATTAATCTCTGTGAACAATAAAATAGAATAGGTGAGGTTTGGGGTTATAAAGTACTTAGCATAAAATTTTAGACTAAGGTTTTAGTCATGTTGATAAACATGATTAGAACTTTAGGATCAAATTTTAACTAAGCTTAAATCATAATGAAATGTTCTTGCAATAATTTAATCTCACGTAAATTTGAATATATTTCAAAAGGACCTAGGTTAAAACATATTAGACCAAGGTTTTTACATGATTTAAACATATATTCAATTAATTTATTAAAATACTAAAGTTTGATCAAAATAAAGGGTCAATATTGGCATCATTGTATAAAACTCTACACAGTGTTCACATAATTGGGACTTCATTAAACATGTAACATGGAAATACAAAAGTTAAACATAGAAAAATTAGATAAAATCAAATGAAAATTAAATGTTGACATGCTAAATTTAAATGTTGATGTAGAAGATTGCACCCTTGGCAAGGAGGCCGATAGTAATGGAAACTCCCCTCTCGCCTGTGGGACTGGTGAAGCTGGAGGGGAGAGTCTCTTGATAAGGGCTAGCTCCCTCTAATGTATCATTTAGGCCCTGGTTTCTCCTATTGCTAACAAAAAATGTAAAAAGGGGGGGATGAAAATGGAGAGAGAGATTCTAAAAACAAATCCTAAGCCTAAAAAAAATAAAAGGTGATACACCAGAAAATGTGATCCACCCAGCCCGAATATACACTTTTCACCAAAAGGAAGTGCATATACACTTCATCTGAAGTGAGAAAACCTTCTACATTAGTGGGTCAGGGGTTTGTGGAGATACAGGGAGGAAATAACTACTAGAGGCATTTTGGGACACACTGCAACAACCTATTCACTTCACCTACACTCCTCTAGGGACACTTCGATAGACCTGTAAAAGGAAACTCAAAAAAGCACCAGACATGCTGAAATCATTCTACAAAAGCATTTAAGAAAATGAATTAACATAGAATCAAGGCATAGACACATACTATATATGCAAAACTTAGAATGGAGGTAAAAATGCTAAGTTTTGTTTCAAGGTAAAATTCTAGCAGAGCTCTGCCTTACAAGCCTGAGAGATTTTTGGGCAAAGTTTTGCCTTAAGGCTGAGAGCAGATTTTTTTTTCTCAAATGAGAAGTTTACAATTTATAAAAAGAGGAAGAGAAACTTGGTGCTTCCTAGGAAATATTTTGGTGGCCTTTTCTGCAAGTGGCCCATGTGTGCTGAACACATTGGGAAGAGGAAACCACTGTTACTAATGTCATCCTTCAGAAGAGGCCTACTAGAACCATACAGTACCATTGCCAAAATTGACTTTGGCATTCAAACATTAATGCAAGAACATGGCTGCCCCTCTTTCCTACAAACAGACTGTGGTTTGTCCCCTCATCAATGCCAACTTGGAGAAAAGCAGGTCACACCGCTCATCTGCAATAACTCACCTTCCCTTTGCCACTTAAATGCTTTTTCATTTCTACTCTTTGTCATCTTCTTGATATTTCAGCCCTCAGGGGTGATCTTCTGGTGGGTCGCTATGTTCCTCAAGCTCTTTTCTACTTGGTGCTCAAATAATTCAAAACAAACAGGTATTTCACTGTGTTAAATTTGATGTTCAAGCAACCGTCACCCAACAACTAGTTTGTCTGCTTAAATTTGACAGCTTTTAGGACATCACCATCCTTGACAAAAGTCATCAGGTCTTTTCTACATCTTTTTTTCTTCGTTGGCTTTTTTTTTGGGCCTTTTTCCTATGGACAAAAGTCCACAGGAATTGGCCACTATTTTCCCTTTTCTTTGGGCTCTTTGACCTTTTTTGCACCTTTGGGCCCTTTAAAAATCCTTTCCCTAAATTCATTTGAGCCTTTTGAAGCTCTCTCTACCCTCCATAAGGGCTTTCAGATCTTGAACTACCCTCCACTGTAGGGCACACCCTTGAACCAATCCATTGAATTGGTTCAACGGTTCAACAAAGCGCACCGAGCCCTTGGACTCTCCTTCGACTTCTTACTTTGCCCTTTTCACTGAGAATGCATCTACCTTTGACACGTGTCGTAGTCCACTACTTAGGCACTTATAAGACACTTTGAAATGTAGACATTGACATGTGGTGGCTTTTGCTGAGCTGATAATGGGACATGGCATCGTCCACTTACATTAGAGGGTCTTTTGAGAATTAGGTGGAATTTGACATGTGGCATGCTTCACATAATTCTTAGCAACTCATTTGGGCCCACCATAGTCTTCTTTAAAGCCAACATGAGAAACCCACATATGTTGACACTTGTTAGCTTCCACCGAGCCCTATAAGGGACACGTGGCATGTTCTACTACTCCTAAAAAGCATGTTGAAGTCCTCCATGGTTGCCACTTTGTGCCTTCCATGCTTTGGATTTTATGGTGTAAAATTTGATGTTTGCATGCTTGTCGTCACTTGAAAACCCTATGGTTCCCTTTGAAATGCTCCCTGCCCTCCACAAGGGCTTCTTGGATCTTGAACTGCCCTTCAGCTTTAGGGCACACCCTTGAACCAAGCCATTGAACCAATAATTGGTTTAATGGTTCAATAGTTCAAGACTACGTGCCAAGCCACTTAAACTAAACCGATGATCCATCCATTGAACCAAGAAATTGAACCAATTGGTTGAACTATTTCAATGGTTCAAAGCTGCACGCCAAGCCCTTTGAACTAAGCTTGATGAACTAAGTGAGTAAACCAAATGATTGAACCATCTAACTAAACCAGTTTAATGGTTCAACAAAGTGCACCGAGCCCGTTGAACCCACTGATGAACTAATGGCGTTGAACTTTGTGATTAAACTCATCAATTGAAATAAGTGCTAAACTAGCACTGCTTGAATCCATGGTTAAACCAAGGCTAAAGTGTTGAACCAAGGCTTGAACCAAGTGCCGATTTGAACCAAAGCATTGAACTAGCTCAATGGTTCAACCATGCCAACTTTTCTTGTGATTTTCTTCAGACCAGAGCCCAAAGAAGCCTTGTAAAACCAAGAAATCTTTGAATTGATCCTTCATGCACCAAAGGACTAACGTATAGAGTCTATAAAAATGAATAGATTCATGTAAAATTGAAAAATGAAATGGTCTAGAATAGTAGGGATAGAAGGGGACTGATTTTTTGCCTGTTGGGAAAAAAATGGTGAACAAATTGGTGACTCCCAGGGGAAGCAGGCCTGCTATGCTTAAAGACCAATTGCCTTGCAGTCCATTGGGCACAGATTCAGATGCATCTTAAACAAAATTAGCAACAACCCTAAAAGATCCAAGAATCAAACATGAAGCTTTCTACCCCACATGTAAAGGGAAACACACAAGGCTAAAAAACACTACCTGTGCAAACTGCACTTAGGGAAAGCAGGAAAAGAAACTGACAACAAAATACTATATATAGCTAACCAAGAATGTTTGCCTCCCTCCTAGATCAAAGGGAAAATTTCTTAAGTCACCTTCTTTTTAAGAATACTTATGGTGCCAGGCAAGTGGCTAAATGAAAAAGAGATTTGGTGACCTGATCCTCTTGCCTGTCACCTAGATTGGCTGATATTTGAGTGGATCAAATTCAAACATGCTTTCGATGTATGTGTACTCTGCTAGTTCTTAGAAGCTTGTTGAATATTGGTCCCTCATACTAGTGCTCCTCACCAAGAAATCAATGGCTACTAGCTCATCACCATAAGACCTTTGACATGTATTACTCCCTTGCAGTGCATCATGGTCTGACCTGTTTCCTTCTGCTTCATTGCAGACTCTATCAAACTCATCCTCTACTTCCTTTTAGCCTTATTAAAGTAGGGTGACTATGGTGATGTCTAAAATGGACTCAAAAATGATTTCTCATCCCATAGAACATCACCTCTTTATTTAAAGCTTTCTTCTTCAAGGCCTTCCTCTAGGAAGATAGACCTCTCCTTTTCCTCCTCAAAGATCAGGACCTCTAGATGTTCAAAGGTATCCTTTTGATCCTCCTCCAACTTAGGCTCTTCAGCATAGTCATCCTCCTCATCAAAACAATAGGAAAGTTCATCAAACAAAGGGGAAGAGAGATCACCATGCTTTTATTCATCCTCATATTGTTGGAACATCTGCATGTATGCATGACCTAAGTCTTCTCCATTGCTGATGATGCCTTCACAAAAAGTCTCAATGATGATTTCTTCTTTGCTGTCACTCATGATAGCCCCTTGAAAAACTATAGATTGGATCTTCTACTCCTCACTCACCTCCTGTAGAACAAGTTCCTCCTTGAGAAGGGGTGAAGTGGGAAAACCATGTGGAAGAGGAGGCAGTCCTTGAGCTAGAATTGAATGATTCTCCTCTTTCCATCTGGTCAACACTTCATCTATATCAGGTGTGGCCTGATATTTCTCTTGGAAGTGTGTAGGTGGGGTATGTTCAGACATGGAATGTGCTGTTGGCTCTGAACTGTCCATCACACACTGGCTGAGGAATCTCTCTTTAGATTCCAACTCTATAATTATCTTGGCTAGATCCTCTTGGAAGAACCTTTCTTGGAGGTCACCAACATCATCGTGAGCAGGACCAGCTTCAGCTTCTTCAAGGTTTTTAAAAAAACCTTGCTTCTCGTCCTTCCTACTCCATGATTCTACTATTTTCCCCAAGTTCAGGATCTCAGAATTAGAAATTTGCTCCTGTAAACAGGCAGCAACTTTGTTTTTTCCAAGGTCCTGGTGCTCCTCCACAAGGTCTGGAAGTTCTATCTCTCTTTCATAGAGTAGCCTCATCCTAGCCTCTAAATCTTCAATTTGATTGGCTAGATTATCCTAAAAGAGTCATTCTTGGAGGTCACCAGCATCATCTTCTTCAAGGCTCTAGGCTGGTTCCTGGCATTCCTTACTCCAACTCAGAATCTACACATCATGTTGAAAAACTTGGGGAGGTTGAGGAACGCTAGGAAGAGACTGTTGATGCATTGGAAGAGTCTCTAGAAGAGGGATGTGTTGGCTCGTGGTATTCCCCCTAATGGAAGATTCATAATATAAGGAATTGAGAAGATTGATCTCCATGGGGGGTCACTCTAATGCCCTTTGATGCTGGAAAGCTAGGTGCACAGGATTGAGAGCAGATGCATCAGATGAGCTGGAGTGAGCAAGTGATATCTAATAGAAAGGACTTAGTGCACAAGAGGGGGCTTTCTTTAGGATGGGAGGGGGCATGCAAGGCTGACTACCTTAAATAGATGGATTTCTCCATTTTTCTACCTCCTCTTCCATGGATTGCAAGGCCTATGCTTGCCTAAACAAACACTCCTCTTTATACATCAGCTCCTAATATTCGTACTACTCCTCTAGTCTATCAATCTCCATCGTCTGCTTCTCAAATTCTAGTGCCACTTCCCTTATCATTGCAAGGCAACTAGGAGAGCTGCTTGAGGGGATTGCATAAATATCTAAAGCTTGATCATAGTCATATGAAGGAATACAAGGTCCATGATTTTGTGTAAAAGAATTATACATACAAAAATGTGATTTCTGATGGCACCAGGCTGCTTAACTAGCTGATTCAACTTGGATTTGCCATGGGTGTTGATGCAAAATCCTCCAAAGGCTAGTCGATTAAAGAACACCTCAAAAATTCTTTAACTCTTTGGACACAACTTGTCCTAGTTGGTCCCACTAGGTGTGCCAAAAACTATTGACATAGAAGATTACACCCTTGGCAAGGAGGCTAAGCTCCTGCCTTCTTCACGCAACAATGGAAACTCCCCTCTCACCTGTGGGACCAGTGAAGCTGGAGGGGAGAGTCTCTAGATAAGGGCTAGCTCCCTCTAATGTATCGTTTAGGCCCTAGTTTCTCTTACTGCTAAAAAAAAATGTAAAAAGGGGGGGATGAAAAGGGAGAGAGAGATGCTAAAAACAAAGCCTAAGCCTAAAAAAAAGAAAAGGTGATACACCAGAAAATGTGATCCACCCAGCCTGAATATACACTTTTCACCAAAAGGAAGCACCTATACACTTCATCTAAAGTGAGAAAACCTTCTACATCAGTGGGTCAAGGGTCTATGGAGATACAGGGAGGAAATAACTATGAGAGGCATTCTAGGACACACTATAGCAGCCTATCCACTTCACCTACACTCCTCTAGGGACACTTCTGATAGACATGTAAAATGAAACTCAAAAATGCACTAAAAATGCTAAAATCATTCTGTAAAAGAATTTAAGAAAATGACTTAACGTAGAATCAAGGCATAGACACATACTATAGATGCAAAACTCAGAATGGAGGTAAAAATACTAAGTTTTGATTCCAGGTAAAATTCTGGCAGAGCTCTGCCTTACAAGCCTGAGAGATTTTTGGGTAGAGTTTTGTATTAAGGCTAAGAGTAGATTTTTTTTCTCAAATGAGAATTTTACAATTTATAGAAAGAGGAAAAGAAACTTGGTGCTTCCTGGGAAATATTTTGGCACCCTTTTCTATAAGTGGCCCATGTGCATTGAACACATTGGGAAGAGGAAACCAATGTCACTGATGTCATCCTTCAGAAGAGGCCTGATAAGCCATGTTGTACCATCACCAAAATTAACTTTGGCATTCAAATATTAATGCAAGAACATGGCTGCCCCTCTTTCCTAAAAATAAACTATGGTTTGTCCCCTCATCAATGCCAACTTGGAGAAAAGTAGGTCACACTGCTCATCTACAATAACTCACCTTCCCTTCGCCACTTGAATGCTTTGTCATTTCTGCTCTTTATCATCTTCCTACTCTTTCAACCCTCAAGGATGATCTTTTAGTAGGTCACTGCGTTCCTTGGGCTCTTTTCTAATTGGCACTCAAATAGTTCAAAACAAATGGGTATTTCACTATGTTAAATTTGACGTTCATGTGGCTGTCACCCAATGGCTAGTTTGTTTGCTTAAATTTGATGGCTTTTAGGACGTCACCATCCTCGAAAAAATTCATCGGGTCTTTTTTGTGGCTTTTCTACTTCACGGGCTTTTGTTTTGGGCCTTTTTCCTGCAGACAAAAGTCTGCAAGAATTGGCTACTCTTTGCCCTTTTCTTCGGGCTCTTTGACCTTTTATGCACCTTCAGGCCCTTTGAAAATCCTTTCCCCAAATTCCTTCGGGCCTTTTGAAGCTCTCTCTACCCTCTACAAGGGCTTTCAGATCTTGAACTACCCTCCACTATAGGGCACACCCTTGAACCAAGCCATTGAACTGGTTTAATGATCCAACGAAGTGCACTGAGCCCTTGGACTCTCTTTCAACTTCTTGCTTTGCCCTTTTCATTGAGAGTGCATCTGCCTTTGACACATGTTGTAGTCCACTACTTGGGCACTTAGAAGACACTTTGAAATGTAGACATTGACACATGGTAGCTTCCACTGAGCTAATAAGGGGACGTGGCAACATCCACTTACATTAGAGGGTCTTTTGAGAATTAGGCAAAATTTGACATGTGGCATGCTCTACATAATTCTTAGCAACTCATTCAAGCCCACCACAGTCTTCTTTGAAGCCAACAGGAGAAACCCATGGATGTTGACACTTTTCAGCTTCCAATAAGCCCTACAGGGGACACGTGGCACGTTCCACTGCTCCTAAAAAGCATGTTGAAGTCCTCTGTGCTTGCCACTTGGTGCCTTACACACTTTGGCTTTCATGGTGTAAAATTTGATGTTTTCACACCTGTCATCACTTGAAAACCCTATGGCTCCATTTGAAATGCTCCCTACCCTCTATAAGGGCCTCTTGGATCTTGAACTACCCTTTGGCTTTAGGGCACACCCTTGAACCAAGTTGTTAAACCAATAATTGGTTCAATGGTTCAAGACTACACGCCAAGATGCTTGAACTAAATTGATGATCCATCTGTTGAACCAAGGGATTGAACCAATTGGTTGAACTAGTTCAACGGTTCAAAGCTACACATTGAGCCCTTTGAACTAAGCTCGATGAACCTAGCGAGTGAACTGAATAATTGAACCATTTGACTGAACTAGTTCAATGGTTTAATGAAGTGTACCGAGCCTACTGAACCCACCGATGAACTAATGGAATTAAACTTTGTGATTTAACTCATTGATTGAACTAAGGGCTGAACTAGTGCTGCTTGAACCCGTGGTTGAACCAAGGCTGAAGTGTTAAACCAAGGCGTAAACCAAGTGCTGATTTGAACCAAAGCATTGAACTGGTTTAATGGTTCAACCATGCCAACTTTTCTTGTGATTTTCTTCAGACCAGATCCTGAAGAAGCCTTGTAAAACTTGTAACTCTCTGAACTGATCCTTCATGCACCAAAGGACTAACCTACAGAGTCCATAGAAATGAACAGATTCATGCAAAATTGAAAAATGAAATGGCCTAGAACAATAGGGACAGAAGGGGACCAATTTTTTGCCTATTGGGCAAAAAATGGTCAACAATAAACATGATGAGAACCATGATATTCAAATAATGCATTCTTAATCAATTTGAATGTCAATTTATAACACAATTTGCAAAATTGAACAAGGATCCTCATTTTTCAAAAATGGGGGTATGTTGACCTCAACAAAATCCACATACAATAATTATATATATTTATCATATAGATTAGTATTTAATACCAAAATAATTAAATATAATAAATATTTGAAAGAATCTCTTGTTAAATAATAACTTATTATCACATAAATATTTCCTAAATTTCAATACAACCAAAGTCTATTTTCCAATAGGCAATATTACAATTAAATTATTTTATAACAACAATTATAATATTTAGGAATTTACCAATTCCATGAAAATATCCCGTGTTCACAAATATTACAAACAAAATAATACAATTCAAAAATTTCTCAATAAATCTTAAGCAAATCAACTATAATAAATACAACATTTATTATTCTAATCAACTTTCAATCAATTTCCTCATAGTTTATAATTGAATTACATATTATAAATTAATGATATAAATCATAGTTTGCAAATGAATAAATCTATTCACTTATAAACAAACATCTACTTGCAACCCAAATTATCCACATAAACATGTATATCAAGTATGTCCACTTATATTTATATACATTTTAAACACTTAGCCACTCTTTTCCAAATGGCATAATATATACATATAAATGACCATACATTTATATCTATATACCTATGAATATAATTGTAAGTGATAACACACACACACACACACACACACACACACACACACACACACACACACACACACACACACACACACACACACACACACACACACACACACACACACACACACACACACACACATGTATACGTGTTTTTATGAATTATTCATAAAAAATATAATCTCATCATTATGTATAGTCCATAATTACACACACACACACACACATGTTTGAGTTTAGTCTAATATAACAAGTTCCCTAATTAAGAAATATAAATTCAATCTAAACTAAACATTTAATACAGTCTAATAAACATCCATAAACATTTATTTAACCATATTACACACAACTATTTTAAACAAGGAAACACTCCAACAAACATTTATTTATCTAAATTTATTCTCATCCATGGTTACATTGTTGAAGATGAAGTAGATAAGAGACATATTCAAAGACAATTATTAAAAATAATAATCCAGCCAATCCATATAAACTAATTGCAATTTATATTTTTACTCAGTCTTGTTATGAAAACCCAACCCAAGTATATACATTAATATATAATTGAAACCAAATAATCTTAAACCTATGGTAAAGGTAATTGACTAATCACACTCAACAAATAATCATTTACACACAGTCCAAACATCCTTATTTATACATAGTCGATCTTCAATAAATTATACACAATCATCATACAAATGTTTATACTCATACATAACAAATTCTTCAAAACATAGTCGATTCATAATGATATATTCATAATATTATATTAATTTGTATACACAATTGACTAAGAATAACATTTTCACAACCAATATAATTTTTATACATAGTCAATTATCTAACCTAGATATATCTTATAACAACTTCCAGTTGTTTATATTAACTCAGAATTTAATATGTAAATCTTAACCCACCAATATACATTAATATTAAACCAAAACCAAACTATCTTAAACCTATGGTATATATATATATTGACTCATACTTGTTATGCATACCAAATCATGTCATTACATCAGTGTAATAGTCATATACATCCCTTACAAAATAACTTAATATTTTAGTATGGTAACCAACTAATTTACTCACATTAAACAATATAACCATTTAAATATAGTCATCACACAGATAGGTCAAAATATATACACACACTTGACTCATATACATTCAAATAACAATCCCCAACTTTTAATAATTAAAAATAAATAAATCAAAACTAACTCAAATCCAATTAAACCCAAATCATATACCCCAAAATCCAAACATAACCCAAGTCGAAGACAATGTCCTAAACTGTATGGGTAAATTAATATAGAACCATTTTAAGATATAAATGAGATAAGTAAAACTTAGTTAATAAAAATGATCAATAGAAACCTTGCTTGAACCCTATAACCAAAATAATGTTCAAGCCATTTCACTAACACAACCATTTTAGGCACAAGTAAAATAACACACTGAACCATATAAATAAACCACATAACAAAAAACATATTAATGTAATTAATTCAACCTTAGGATTTTGTTTCAACATTAAAACCTAACATTCCATAATGAGTTTATACACAAATTTAATCATGGATTCAATTCTGTCGGGGTATTCCTCCTCCCATAGGGTCAAATCCATGAAGTTTTCAAGGGTTTATAAATTTAATACAACTATTTAAAAAAAAACCCATACACATTTATTTTATTGACTATATAACATGAATACATAATATTAGAGTAAATTCAAAGGACAAACCCTACCTCTTAGTGTCAAAATTAGTCTTTCTCCTTTGTCTACTAGAAATTTCCTTTCTTTCTTTATATTATCCTTTATCTGCCATGACTAACATCCAAAATCCAAGAACTCCCTTCTTTATTAAATTTTTAGTCTCTTGCATTCATTTAAAAAACCCTTAATATCATGGTGACTCATTCTCTATCACTCTAATAATGACTCTCCATGAGAACAAAAATTCTTGTCATGCTTTCCATATCTCCATAGCTCGACCACTGAACTAACAGTCTCCTCACCATTTACTTCCAACTCGTAGTCAAGCCCTCACCATGCCAAGGTTGCATGGTTCGAATGACTAAGGTAACCAAAACTAAATGATGATTCTATAATTAGGGTTGACATCATAATATGTCAATTAACATAATTATTATGCTTTAATAATAATTCTAATGCCTATCCATTAAACATTCAAACATTAAATCTAAATATTAAACAATCAAGACTTTATACCTAGATAACCATTAGGTAATTAAAACCTAAGTCACCCTAGGTACCCCTTAGGTATAGGTTAATAAATTTTAATAAAAATTATTATGTTATATGATCTAAACTACAATTTGTTTTCATGTCATATATATACATGTTCTAACAATACTATTTTTTGTTGAATGCTTGTATGTACATGCCTGTACAGGTTATGTAGACAACATAAAATAAAGTCATCTATGAATGTATACAATTGAACATTACATAATGGTAACCATATTATGATCCAAAAAGTAGTGAAAATTATAATGAGAATCATTAGCATCAAAATAAAACCATATCAACTATGACCAAGCATGAATTAATCAACATAATGAAATTAGAGCAATCATGTATTTATTGTTCTATGTGGTGTGTGATGGGTTCATTATCAAATATCTACACCTCCAAAATTTTCATCTACATCATCCTCTCTAATGATACTCTCCCTCCATATCTATATAAAGAGTAGACTTTCTCCTACATCCACCTCACAAATCTAAAAAATAGTTAACCTGTAACCATGAAAATAAATAAAAATGCTTCTAAAATAAAATAATAATGAATAAGTATAATCCACATGCATATTAAAATCATATACAACTAACCAATAAAGTAATGAGTCATACAAAATAATCATTATATGTCTATCCATACATTGACATAAATGAAAATATTTTGATACAATAATAATTAAATAACATTAACCTCATAATATCTGTTTAATAAGTAAATCAAGCTTAGTGAGTAAATCAGGATGTAACATCAAAATTTTCTCCTTGTAATAGATGTAATTTTTGGCAACCCTGACATCCAATTTGTAAGTCATATGTCCAAATTATGGGGAGGCATTGTGTTCAAAAATGACATACAAAGGTTAAGCCTCAAAGCTGAATGTGTTGAGTAAGCAATGACCTAAAAGATATTGGAGGAATTGGAGGATGGAGGCCATTCAAGCCTCTCATTAGCCACTAGTGATGGGGCCACTTATACTTTAGTGGTATGTGTTTTTCATTTGTGTGGTGTGGATTTTAGTTTTTATCTTTTCAGTGTGGTGTGAAAATAAGAACATATGTGTATTCCTATTCACTTGTGAGCATTTACCATGCAACCCCTTTTTTAGAAGCATTATAAAATTTTGGTCAAAATGTATTGTAGAAATCATGATGTAAAGGTTATTGGTAAACTTGTGAAAAACCATTTGTGTAATATTTTTTGTAAACATAGAAAACTAATTATGTAAGTTTTTTAGTAAACCTAGAAAATAAATTATGTAAGGTGTTTGGTGAACCTATAAAACTAATTTTGAAAGGTTTTTGGTATACCTACAAAACCAATTGGGTAAGGTTGTTGGTTGAATCCAAGTAAAACCATTAGATGACAAGTGTGAAGGACGAATAAAAGTGTAGGTCTTTGTTCATGCCTAGGTGGTGGTTGTATCCATCCATGAAATCCATTTGAAAGAATACAGTCTTTTGTACAAATATGTGTTGGCACATGTATGAGTTTTATGCAAGTGTGACACTACATAGTTGAAGAAAATATCATGAGCACACAGAGGTGGCATGCTACAATTGAAGAATGGGATATTTTTTACCATATAAAAAATAAGGGGGGGAATGTTGAGGATTACTATTTACATTGATAAATATACTAGTTATATTGGTTGATTATATACCATGTGGTAAATAATCCTAGTTTTTTGTTTTACCTAGGTTATCGGTTAGTTTTTTATACCCATAAATCCATTAATGGGTTATTTTTTATTTGTCCTTATTTATTAGGAAGTTGTTTTGGATTTTTACTAGGATATATAATAGCTAATGTATTATTCATTTCATATGTGGAATATAATATGTGTTGGTTACTATTATTCTATGCAATTCTCTTTGAATGTTTAGTCTTGTTTCTACATAAAACCCATCTAAAACCTAACAAGTGATTATTTATTACATATCATTAGTGATGGCCTCAAATATAATATTTTTTTAATTCCTAATTATATTAGTTATGTCCTTTCTCAGATCTTGAGGATAATCACTAACATTCATTGTATTTTTTCCCTATCCTTCGTATTTAGATGGTCCTTAACAAGAAAGGAAAGTTAGGCTTCTTATTTATCTAGCCCATTTTTCTCTTTGGTGGAGACCATACTAGGCAAAGGGTCTTTAATGTTTCCTTGTAAGGTAGAGACATTTGAGAGTTTGACAGATTAGGTTTTGGGTTTCCTTGGACTCCCATCCTTCTTATCTTAACTATCAAAATAGGGTAGGACCTCTGATTTTTGAAGTCAGAGACTAGATTCATTCTAAGATCATGGGTTTTAGCATGTAAGTGCAAGAGAAATATCAAAAATTTATGGAAGGGGAACATAATATTTTTGACATGAACCTCAAAAATAGATTTTTATAGAGATGTAAGAAAATAAAAAGGGAAAATTAATAAAATATTATGGTACACATGATTGAGAAAGGTAAATTGATAAGAATGAACACACTTAAATCTACCTTTAAGAGTGATATACCTCATGGTAGTATACTTGGTTCCATGGAAAGGGGATCAAATAAAATAAATACCCCTTTAAAAGTCAATCAAAATTTCCTATCTTTTAATAAACCAATTAATTTTTCATTTTTATTCCTCTTTGACTTAAAATTTTTTATCCATTCATACCTATAACCAATGCTATGAGTTATTTAGAAAAGGTGATTGAAACACTCTTGAAGTTACCATCTTAGCCACCTAAGAATTAATGAAATATTTTGAAATGTGAGGGTTATAACCCTTGATTATTTTAATAAAAATAGATATACCTCCTTTCTATATAATTCTCTAGGCCATGGTGTTCCACTTCACCATTTATATTGCAAGAGGCTCGAACCTACACCTATCTCCAACCATGGCTGACTTCATCTTCTAAAAGTTTCTCATAACTTCAAAAATCAAAGCTTTATCCAAGGGGTAGATTAAGTTGTAACTCACTTCCTTTAAATACCCTATCCAATCATAAAAAAATATGCTTACTTGAGTATAAATGATGTCATAATAGCTGTTAATGACATGATTTGGAGAAGTGGAATGCTCAACATCATAAATCCTCCTACCCCATCTTAACTACACATGAGGGACTAGGAAATCAAGGGAGATTAAGAGTTGATTATTCATGATTTAAATATATTTAAGGGTAGAAAAAGGATGGTTGAAATTCATATTCATCATGGGCTGAAAAAGTTTCAATAAAAAGAGATATCATAAGTCCTATTTGACATATTAAACTAAAGAATTATATTCCCCTAGGATAATCTATAAAATATCCATTGGGAGTTGTTGGGGACCCCTTCAATATTCCATAGCATTTAAATTTACCCATGTATTAGAAAACTAGTTTGAAACTTTATTTCATTCCCTATAAACATTTTGTATTTGGATGCCCTAAAAGAGCTGAAGGTAAATGACTACATCACCAACCAAATATCTAATGGTCCAACATGGATAATTATTCTTATTGAAATAATTAATGATATTAAGGGAATAAAATTTAAAGATAATGTTGTACCCAACATCCACCTTCTTTCCATAGGAAATGGGGACCCACCTTTTTTTGAATTATAGTCTTGACTTTGAGCCACTCTTCTATGTATTTTTGCAAAAACTTTGGGAAAAGACTGACTATTGGCCTTTCATACTTTGGAAAGATGGAATTGGTGCTGTGTTTTCATATATTATATTTATAATTATTTCAAACTTATTTTATTAGGTATTTCATCTAATATCTCTTTCAAGACTTATGTAATTTGTTATTTCAAATTTGATCTATTAGACTTTTTGTTGTGGGCTTTTTTGCCTCGACATAATTATTTCAAACATTTTCTCTGAAAAAATTAGGTATTCACCATATTAATTTTAGACATTTTTAATGATGAAGTAGGCCCTTCAGAATTTTCGTCATGGGCACTTTATCGTAAGAAGTATACCCTTCAAATTTTTTATAGTTACCCTTCAACCTTTTTTTGTGGCCATTTTTCCTGATAGAATGACTTTTTAGAATTTTTGAAATTACCCTTCAACCCTTTTTTTTGGCCTTTTTATTGATATAATTTCCCTTCAACCCTTTTTGAAATGAACCTTCAGACCTAGTGCAGTTACCCTTTAGGAATTTTATCCTGGGCCTTTTGCCCTACGAGCCTATCCTTTGGGACTTTTGTCTTGGAATAACTATTTTGGGACTTTTGCCCTGGAATAATTCCTTAGAAAGTTATATCTCAATTTTTTTTCAAGAAATAAACTGTGGGCTTTGTGTCTCAAACATTTTATTTGATGAAAATGTACATGCTTCAAAAGTTATGTTTTAGACATTTTGTCTGATAAAAATTAGGTCTTCGAGCTTTTTGTTGTGGGTCTTTTATAAAGACCACCCCCCCCAAAAAAAACCCAAAATAATTCCTCCACACAAAATGGCCAAAATAATAACCTACTACCAAGATTAATAGACTTAAAATCCCATGGAATTGCCAAGTGGCACCCCTGTTTAAAGAGTATTTTATTATGTTTTGAGATTAATTTAAGATTTTATCTAGGGTCCCAATTGTATTCCTCTATGCTAAGTCATTTAAATTAATATAGGGGATATTTTATATATTCTAAACCTAGGCCCTAATCATATTTTGTTAATACAACTAAGACCTTAGGCTAGAATCCTTATGTAGGGTCCTTTATATTAACTTATGTCCTTTATTATATTCCTAAAAATCCAATGAACCATGTTAACTTGGGCCTAGTTGATCCAATGAAGTGAGAGCAATGGTTGAAAATTTAAAATACCTACTGAGCCCTACGAGGGTTATAAGTGTGACCATCATGAAAGCCTAATATAGAGATCCAATGATCCATAAGAAGAAGTAGTGTCAATAGTCAAGGTACATAGAGGACCCCATAGAGATGCCAAGTGGCACACCTTACTTTCATCATGTAGACAAGGATAAATGATGTGAGATTGATAGAGAATTTCCAAAGATCTAGACTCAATGAAAGGCATGGGTAACATGCAATGTATTGTCATGTTAGATTAGTCATAGTTAAATAGTCACTAGTTCTGAATCATTGGTAAAGTAATACTTGTCTTTGACACATGTCTGAGTTCCATTTGAAGGTGACTAATCTAAAATATCTAACAAGTTGTTCTCGGAAACTATAAAAGGATAATACTTTGTGCATGTATATTTTTGTAAATGGTGTATATATTTCATGTATTTTAAGTTATATTTTCAAAAATAGACTTTGTCTTTATACACATACACATGTTGCATAAATTTTGTAGAGGATAATTTAAGTTGATAACTATAAAAAGACTCTTATATGATTTTAGACCATAATTAGAACCCGAGTTCTAAATATCACATGTAATGACCTTGCATGAGCTTAGAGGATGAGGTGACCCCTTCCCCAAGTCTATATAAACAATTATAATCTAATTTAGATTTTTGTCAGAGAATTTGGAATACATGAGTAGCATTAATTTTGATTTCCAATAAATGTGTTTGTGTATTTTCTTTCCAACTTCTATGTAATTAGTTATTACTTTCTTTAGTTGTATGTTTCAATAATATTTAGTGTGAAATAACTTTGAATGGATTCTTGATTATTTTAATTGATGTACTAATATGTGTTGAGACCAACACCCCCTATCTTTATTTTTTGAAAGGAGGACCCCTGTATTTGTTTCCAAGAAGTCTATATTTTGGATTTGTCAGGATTAGGAGCACAATTGATTACCTTGTATAAGCAACTAAACATGGAATTTAACCAGAAGTAATAAGTAACTAGAAATCAGAAACAACACAAAATTTGAGAGACAATACCCAATTATATTAATACTCTTCTAGAAGGAATTATAATAAAGAAGTCACACTCTTCTTCCCACACCTCTAGGGCTCCCACACCTCTAGGGCATACAATAATCTCCTTCAAGAGTTCTCTCTCTCAACTACAGTCACAATAAACAACTCAAACACAGAGTTGTTGTTCACCTCCACCAGTCAGTAACAATATTGCTAGTCCACCAGTCAGTAACAATACTGCCAATCCACCAAGTACTCAACATACTCCAAGTCTGAGTACACCACGTACTCCAAGTAGATCTCACCTGATCTTGCTACCTATTATGTTGCTAATCTCCCTAATCTTGCTGCCACCTATAGATCAACATAGTTTTGCACACCTACAAACCTAGATCTCTCTCACACACACACACCTATAGATCAACCAACCTTACTTACCATGTAGATCTCACATGATCTTGCTATATCATAGATCAACCTGGCCTTGCACACCTGCCGACTTAGATCTTACACACATGGAAGAACCCTTGTCCTTGCCTCACCAAGTCCTTATGATTCTCCCTTGGATAGAACCCTTCTGATTCTACACACTAGCACCCATGTGGATCTTCTACCAGATCTTGCTCTCCCACAGATCTACTTGATCATACACACTTGACATTATGGCACTATGAGGAGCTAACCTTGATCTCTTCCCTCTGAAGGAGCTAACCTTTCTCTCTCTATCTAGCACACTTTACAATACAACCCCATGAGTCTATTATATAGATCCCATACAAACAATAATTATACTTTCTAATTACAATAATTAGAAACACAGCTCTAAGACTAAAATTAGTCTTTACATGTAAATAACTAGTTCATTAAACAAACTTTTCATGTAACTAATAGTTCTAGAATCGCACAAGCGACTGACATCGATCACTATCTATCTGGAAATGACTGATGTCAGCTGTTAACTAACTGATGCTGGTTTCTCTATACACTGGATATGACCGACGTCAGTTGGCCTGATTGATGTCGGTTGCTCTGTAACTCAGTAACTCCTCTGTTTGCATATTTGTGAAGCTTTTAGCTCCACAACCTAAAAATCTCCCACTTGGAGATAAATAGCTGCACCTATACCTGTACCTATACATCATCTAATTTGTTTCCTAGCTTGTATCCCTCTTCAAGTTCAATCTTGAAGACCAACCACCACACATCTTGTGGTGATACGCCTGTCATCCAAGTAACCTACCATATCCAAATCTATATACCCATATAGAGAAGTCCCGGACCCTACATAGCATGTTAACCTACTACTGGTCCCTCTTAGATACCTGAGAATCCACTGAACTGCTTTCCAGTGCTTCTTTCCTAGATTGGCCACAAACTCACTGACAACACCCACTACTTGGGTAAACTCAAGTCTAGTACACATGTACTCAACCTCATCATGTGATTGGGTACACTGTTCTATCAACTATCCATCCATAGGTGTGCTAACTAGTTCTACATCCTGCATCTTGAACCTCGCCACATCCTGAGACAACATCAACCTGTGATCTTCCATGTCTCTATAAAAACTCATGCCAAAGAATTTCACTCCTCCTAAATCCTTCCTAGCATACCACTAAACTATCTTTACCTTTAGCTCAGCAAAACCCTACATGTGTGAACCCACTATATATATTAACAGGATAATGTCGCGACCACTATCCAACCTGGTAAAGTAAACACAATGATTACATTGACACTAACTAAAGCCATGCTTTGTCATACACCTGTCAAACCTGTACCACTATCCTAGAGCTTTCTCAAGACCATATGACCTGGCCTTCTATCTCACGTGTCCATTCTCTCTCTCTTTTAACCAAGGAATCCATTCATCTTTCAGTGCTTTTATCCCAGCTGGCAACTCTACCAAATCTCCCATTTAGTTCTCATCCAAGGAATCAAATTCCTTATTCATGCCATGCTCCCACTGTTTCCTAGATTCTACCTACTCTGTAGTGATCAACAAGTATAAAGAAGGGGAATAATGAATTTGAGGCTTACTTACCCTTTCAGTCCTCCATATGGGCATTTGAGACTCCTTAACAGCTTGATGTCCACCCAAAATCTATTCCCTAGTTGACCCTGATCTACACCCAATTGATGTCAAATCCACCTAATCACTGACGCCAGTTCCTTGACCGATGTCAGTGTCCTCTTGGTCACTGACATCAGTTCCCTGACCGATGCCGATAGCCACCTGCCTGACACCATCGAATCTGGTCTACACATGACCGATGTTGGTACCTGCCTGTTCGACATCGGTTCCACTTGATCGACACTAGTAATTGTGTTTCCCTGTGAGTGATGACTTTTTACCCATGAGCTCACTTTGGATCAAAACCTTTTCCAAACTACCATTCTCAGAGTTATTCAGTCCCCTTAGCTGATCTCTATCCATCATCTCCTCCAAGAAAACTAAGGCTTTCTAGTTCTTAAGTTTGTCAAAGACATCTGACTTCCTCTTAAGAACATGCATTCCCTTGTCACTCATGTGACCAAGCCTAAAGAGCCACATCTTTGCAATAGAAGGAGAATCATTAATATAAGTAGATAGATAAAGAATACCTACTTTCTTACCACATGCTAATTCAAGTGCATCCGCTATGAGAGTTACTGTGCATCCCTCATCACCCAACTTTCCTGAAGAAATTAGCCTCCTCTTCAGAATTGGGACCTGCATAACATCCTTCAACACACATGTGTTGGCTGTCTACAATTTTAGCCACACTTCCCCTTTGCCAATACTTTGACAAGGCTCACCAACCCCTAAATAAATCTTTCCAAAGTCTCCATGGACCTTAACATGGAAAAATACTCTATTTTGGGCTGCATGGAAAGAGGCAACCAAATCTATAAACCAAGATTCTAATTTATCCAAGGAACATACAAGAACATCCTGTGTAACAATCCCTGCAACATCTGCTTCTTCATTTCCTTAATGCTGATCTTCAACCAACCAAAAATCTTTCTTTACCTGCTCTTTCTTTCCATAATTCTGTAATTGATCATTCTTTCTTTTGAATTCCTCCATTTTTAGCTTACTTTCTTCTGCCATTGCTATACTCCCACTCAATCAAAAACCCCTGAGAGTGACCTGTAATCAAACACAAACCTACTCCGAACCAGGCTCTGTGAACCTGCAACCCTAGCCTTGATACCACTTTGTCAGGATTAGGAGCACAATTGATTACCTTGTATAAGCAACTAAACACAAAATTTAACCATAAGTAATAAGTAACTAGAAATAAAAAAACAACATAGAATTTGAGAGATAATACCCAATTGTATTAATACTCTTCTAGAAGGAATTACAATAAAGAAGTCACACTCTTCTTCCCACACCTCTAGGGCTCCCACACCTCTAGGGCATACAATAATCTCCTTCAAGAGTTCTCTCTCTCAACTACGGTCACAAAAAACAACTCAAACATAAAGTTGTTGTTCACCTCCACCAATCAGTAAAAATAATACCAGTCCACCAATCAGTAACAATACTGCCAGTCCACCAAGTACTCAACATACTCCAAGTCTGAGTACACCACGTACTCCAAGTAGATCTCACCTGATCTTACTACCTATTGTGTTGTTGATCTCCCTGATCTTGCTGCCACTTACAGATCAACCTAGTTTTTCACACCTGTAAACCTAGATCTCTCTCACACACACACACCTGTAGATCAACCAACCTTACTTACCATGTAGATCTCACCTGATCTTGCTATACCATAGATCAACCTGGCCTTGCACACCTGCTGACCTAGATCTTACACACCCAAAAGAACCCTTGTCCTTGCCTCACCAAGTCCTTATGATTCTCCCTTGGATAGAAACCTTCTAATTCTACACACCAGCACCCCTGTGGATCTTCTACCAGATCTCGCTCTCCCATAGATCTACCTAATCATACACACTTGGCACTATGGCACTATGAGGAGATAACCTTGCTCTCTCTATCTAGCACACTTTACAATACAGTCCTATGAGTCTATTATATAGATCCCATGCAAACAATAATTAGAATTCCTAATTAAAATAATTAAAAATGCAACTCCAAGACTAAAATTAGTCTTTACATGCAAACAACTGATTTGTTAAACAAATTGTTCATGTAACTAATAGTTCTGGAACTGCACAGGCGATCGACGTCAGTCACTGTCTATCTAGAAATGACCAACGTTGGCTGATAATTGATCGATGCCAGTTTATTTGTACACTAGATATGACCGATGTTGGTTGGCCTGACTGACATTGGTTGCTCTGTAACTCAGCAACTCCTCTGTTTGCATACCTGTGAAGCTTTTAGCTCCACAACCTAACAAGATTGAATGTGAAGAGTTGTCTTATCTTGGATTTTAAAGGCAAATAAATTTTATAAGGGGAACATGTGATTTGATGTATTTGATCATGTTTACATTTCATGGTTCAAAATAGTTAATAATTGTCTTCAAGGTGAAGCTAGGGTTCCTAAGGAACAAACCCCAAAGGGGGTTTGAATTTGAATATTCATGAAAAATACTAGCGGGAAATTTTATTTCCTTTTGATTAAATGATCCTAAGTCTAACTTTATATTAAGCTTCAAATATGTTTTTTATTTAAAACATGACTGAATATTAATATAAAACCTTAGGCTAAACTTTATACATGATCGGGTATTAATTTAAAGCTTATGCTCTATTACAGATCTAATGGTAATCGCTTGTTTATTGATTTTGATCCAATGGTGAGATAAGCCTGAAGTCTTTTAAAAAGGACATACAATTAATGATTTGGGCCTAGTAAATTTCTAATGGTGATCATTTTCTCAAAGGTTTCAATCCAATGGTGTGAATTAAATATGACACCTAAAAGGACATACAATTAATGATTTGGGCCTAGTAAATATCTAACAATGATCATTTTCTTAGAGGTTTTGATCCAATGGTGTGAATTAAATTTGATACCCAAAAGGATGTTAATAGATATTAACCACTTGACACTTGATTTATTGGTTCACATTGCCTCAGAGGTTCTAATCTAATGGTGCACATTGACCTAGAAGCCTCAGGATCTCCTAAAGGCTTTACACATGACACTCTTTCATTGGACCAGAAAAGTTTATTGTCTTAAAATTTAAAGGTTTGCTCCCATCATTTGATGTATGTATGGATGTATTTGATGGGACCAAACCTGTCAAATTTAACATGCGACATAAATATTCTATTATCTTAAATTTGATAGGTTTACCCCTAACATTTGACATCTACGAGGATGTATTTGATGGGATTGAACCCATCAAATTTACACTAAATAATCTTGGAAGCCTCAAGATATCTTGAAGGCTTTACACATGACAGTCAATTATTAGACTGAAACATTCTACTATTTTAAATCTGATAGGTTCACTCCCATCATTTGATGTTTTCGAGGACATATTTTATGTTACCAAACCCATCAAATTTAACTTAGACAATTTTTAAAGCTTAATCAAAGGGGGCATTTCTGAAACCCTTTTAAGAAATTCCTAGATTTTTATGAAGACAAGCTTAGTATATAAAGATCTTAACCTAAGTCATTTTGTGTTTTTTAAACATAAAATTCTAAATGACATTTTAAAACCTAAGATTTATATGATCATGTAACTGATTAAAAGGTAAGCATATTGCAAGATCCAATGGTGATCACTTGCTTGCTAGATTTGATCTAACAGTGCAACAAAGTTGAGGAATTTTCAAAGGCCTCACAAGCTTGACACCTGGAACAATCAATAAGCTCAAAGATTAATAACTAATGAAATGCAAGGACCTAAACTTAGCTTATCAAATAAAAATAAAGGGGAATTTTGAAAACCAACAGTCACTCTTCAAATGGCATTTATGAAATTTGTCATGAAAGGCATGGAACCCTACCACATAAGCTCCACCTAAGTATGGAGGATCCAAATGAAATATATCTCATGATTGAAAGCATAAAAGACATGATAGTAAGGTTCCATCACATATAAGGCACACATGAGATCAAAGTTGGAGTTTTTGGTCATTAAAGCCAAAAACCCTGAACCCTCAATAAAGAAGGCCAGATTTGGTTCAATTGATTATGTGACACTTGAGATAATTATGAACTAAATTTAGATAACGTTCCTTAGTAATAAATTTGATAGATTTACAACTATAATATAGTGTTATCAATGGTAGTGAGAAAGAAATAGATGAATATTGAAGTAGAGCTTTATCTAACTTCAGATGGTGAAGAAAGGGTCTTTAGAGACACAGAGTTAGATTTAACATCATTGAATGCACATGGAATCATGAATTGGTTTGAATTATTCTTCTTTGTCAAGGAGTTACAACCAATTTCCTAGGAAGAAAAGAGGAAAGATTTAGTGTACCAAAGATATAAAGATCTAGTATTAATTCAGCTAGTAGGTCTTCACCATGCGGCTACTAAACTAGAGGTAATGCATTACATTGATCTTCTTGTTCCTATTTTTGTTGACTATAGAATAAATGGAGAATGGATAATTCATGAAGGAAGTATCAACAAAGTTTCATGCATATCTCCCATGGACTTTGAGACTTATTATAAGCTCCATTTGCCTCATGTTGATCTCCCTTCCTTGAGAGAATGGAAAAATTCCCAAAACCTGGATTTAGTCCTCTCACCTTGGTTAATCCAAGATTCCCATGTTTATAGGACCTTAAATAGTGAGATTGTTATATCAAAATTTAGGGAAGGTGCTAAGGTAGCTATTCCTTTATTGAACAAAGCCTTTGGTGCCTCTTCTACTACTTATTTAAGTAAGGTTTGGGTGTCTTATGTCCATTGCATGTTGGAGAAGAACATAACCCCTCCTATTGGAGACTTAATATGTTTCTTCTTGGCCAAAAAATTTAGAGACATCAAGAGAAAGACTTATAAGCAATTCTTTATGATGTTTTACCTCTTAGATTCACTCTTAACCTCTATTAATTTCCCTATCATTTGAAATTGGTCCCCTGATGGTAGATCTACCATTTTCCACCATTATTCCAAATTACATATATTAAAATATAGGTATCACATGTAATTCATATGTGATGGTATCTTCCTAGTCATTTTTGAATCAATCACTAGTGTCCTTATGCCCAGGCTTCATAGTCTAATCAAAAGACAAGTAGAGACCATGGGGGGTGTGTGGTTTTATCTAGATTACACTGTAATAAAGATAGAGGGAATCATGGTCTAACCATATAAATTGCCTATATATGTTCCTAGTAAGCTTGCAGAGAAATAAATTTCTTATCAAGTCATCTAGGGAATGGATTGGCTCTGTAAGAAGAATACGAAAGCTCATGTTCATCGCTTTCCATTAGACATTGGCAAAATTGTAATCAAGAATTAGAAATAGCTAGAGATCATGGTGGTACATAGGAACTCTTTTGATTTCCAATTAGATGATTTTAAGATGTAAGATACCAATGATAGAGTGGCTAACCATATTTAGGATAAAAAGGTCCCAAAGGCTAAGTACAAACATCAACTAGGTGTGGGAGATGGTATTTATAAAAAGGCAAGGAACTTTGAAGCAATCTTGTCTAGGGTTAAAAACTACAACATAAATTTAAAACATAGGATGGTTAAGGATAATAAGCCTTCAGGAGAAATATGATAGTTAAATCCTTTATAGTATCACTTGTTACCAAAACCATCTGGGACTACACATCAAGAACCACCTGTTGAGGGACAATCTTCTGAGCCTCAATGGAGAGAATTGACAAAATCAACCCAAGCTGGGTAACTTGAGGATGCAAAAGGAAAAGGTAAGGATGTGATTCTAGGGTCTATCATTGATCATAGACCTAGTGAAGGTCCCCAAATTTAGGCATCCCCACCAAGGCCTTCTTCCCAAATAGAGGTTATTAGCTTGATTTCTTTGGAAACTACAAAAATAGTAGAAAGTTCCCTTATTAATATCATAGCTTATTATGGTTAGATAAGGAAAAAGACCCATCTAAAGAAGCATGCAAAGAATTGGTTCCATTGGGTAGTGGAAAGAGACAAACAAACTTAGCCTTAGTTCCTCTAGATCTGAGAAAGAGGCCTAGGTTAAATTTCACTCACCCTAATAGTGAAATAAACCTCTTCAGTGATGAGAATCCTATTTATGGACCAGCCATTCCTGATTAGTTTATTTATAATAATTTTAAAAAAATCCCATGTCTTTATCCTTCACTAGCTTTGAATCGAGTGGACATAGGTGTTTAGGATAATATCAAGCCTGGGATTTAGGATATGTTGAAAAAACAAGTAGAGAGAAGCATCTTGATTCTTCAAAATAATCCTTCACAACAACTACAGGTGAAATAATTTGACCCTTAGGTCCAATTTAATCTAGATACACCAACTCTTGAGAGAGTAGAGACCAAGAAAATTACTATTGGTACTGAGGAGTTCACCTTTCAAAAGGTGGAACCATTTTTATGCTTCACTCCTATTCCAAGGTAAGAAGCAATAGAGCATCCTATTTTTCAAGAAGATGTATCTAGTATGGTAATATCCCAGTCAACAATGAACTTGGTTGGAGGTCAAGGAATGAAGCAAAATATTCTCAACTTGGAGAAAGAAAAATAATATTTTGAAGCTCAAGTCCTCCTTTCAATTCCTAAAGATGTATTTCAAGTATTAAATAAATATTTGGTAGATGCATTTGAGAATTCAAAAATCATCAATCTTAGATTGAGTTATTTAAACCATCAAGCTAAGATGGCACAAGCCTTAATCACTCAATGGCATAATTCTCAAGTTTAGATGGAGGAGCTCATCAAGGTGCATAAGACAACGTAGGCATTAGATTTCAAGATCATCAAACTTAAAAATCTAGACATCTTCATGGTAGTTTTGATAGATAAATAAGAGGATTTGATCACATGGAGAAATAATTGTTAAGGACTTCATCAAGAGAGACATAGACTTGGTAAACTAAATTGATAAACTTCTATGGAATCTATTAGATAACCCTTCTCAAACCATTACCATAGGCTTGATTGATGATGAAGAATTCAAACAGAGGGTTGGTAATCACATCCAAAACATCAAAGATAGTAAAGGTCATTCAGATAAGGACAAATAAAAGACCCTTGATACGAATATTTTTGTAGGGAAGTAAATTGTAGAAGCATAATGTATCAAGGAACTTGTATCTTGGGTAGATATGGAATTTGACAAGTTAACAAATAAAGAAGAGGATTGTCTAATGAAACCTATAGTGGAGTTTAAGGTGATCAAGGAATAATACACCAAGGTGAAATACTTCCTTAGATAGGTATAATTTAATGGCCCACCAATGAAATTCTTAAGAGAATTTTCTTTTTGTAAAGTATATACTAGTTTGTTAGCATTTACTCTTTCTTGTCATGTTGACATGTGACCTTCCACATTATATCTTTATATTAAGGACAACTATCCTTATTCACATGTTTATATTTTGAAATTTAAATAGTTAACCACCTATGCTTCTTATAAATAGGTAGATGATTACCATTTTTAAGGGAGAGTTTTTGAGAAATTGATACCAGGAGCATTTAATACAACTAAGGAATTCTAAAAAGATTGTCTGGATAGTTTTCTTAAATGTCTATGCTATCTCCCAATTTTGGAAATTCATGTTGAATTTGAATGATTCTTCTTGTTTTGAGTCACATTCTTTGTCATATGGTAGTTAATTTGTGTTGAATTCTAGATTAACTATAATGATTTCAAGTATACTTCATTTTATTTGCTTTGCATTTGGATGTACTTATGTTATTCAGATCATAATAGTAGACTTTTAAAATAAACTTGGTTCTTACTTATGATTCATACTTTTTCTCTGAATCTTGCTTGATTTGTGATGTAATTTGAGCTTATGCTATTTTATAACATAAATTGGTTTAATGTGTACTCAACGTAATTTGAATTTTGTCATAATATTTGAAATGAAAACCTGTAATCACATCTCTTCCTTCCTTACCCTTCCTTTTTATTATTTTTTATCAATATTCACTATAGCTTAAATATATTTCTTAATAATCATTTAATTTAACTTTTGAGTCCTTGAAATTACTAAGTATTGAAATTGTGTAGACCCTGGTGGCTCCCAACCACTAAATCAAATAAATATTGTAGACAGTTTTCATACGTTGCTTCTATTTCACCACAGATAATCACTAAATAATCACAAAATATAACTCATGCCGTGGATTCTCAGAATCCTAAAATGATAAGTGTTATTCAACACTAAGATCACCTGTGGTATAGTTTGAAGCATCAATAGGAGAATCTCTACTGGTGCTAGAAGGAGGGCATCATTAAATATAATTAATATATTTCAGGTGTATTTAGTCAAAATATATCTATATTTTACATGATTATGTTTCTTTTAGCATAAATTGTGTGAAGATTGGTGACTTTTATGGAAATATGGATTTTGTTACTAAGAATTTATTAATATTTGGAGTTAGGATGGCATTTTTTGTGCAAAATTGACAATTCTTTGATAATAATAGGTTTTATTTGAGTCATAAGTTGTAAAGATTGGTCATCTTTACATAATTCAGTACGTCTTTGAGCTTGTTTAGTTAAATATTGATGTCCTTTGTCCTCTTATGAATAAATTTTTGCAAATTAAGCTTAGTGTGCATATTATTTATCATTCTTTGGAAATTAATGTGTTACACCATGTTTTAAAATTGGATCCTTAATCTTCAAGTTGGAATTACCAAGTATTAGCACCAAATCACATTCAAAGACTAGAGAACCCTTTCTCAAATTCAAAATTCATAGGACTAGAAAAGATAGAAGAAGATGTAGGTATTCTAAATCTTTACCATAATCACTTTTGTAAGGAATTTATGTGTTTTATCTTCATCCAAGCATGGTGTGGATTGGAAGTTCCCCTATGAATATACTAGGTGCGGTTCATGATTTACCACATAATCTTGAAAAATATTTGCCAATATTTAGTCCAACTAGTATTACGACTACTGAAGAAATTGTTAAATTTTTTAAAGCTACATTAAGATTATTAAATGTTATTCATGAAGATGTAGCTTGTAGGTTGTTCCTATTTACATTCAAAGATGCTACATATGAATGGTTCCTTAATTTTCTTAACAATTGTATTATCTCATGGAATAGCTTTAACACTATTTTTATTGATCAATTTGGAAAGATCATAATCCCTTATGTCATCTATCATCAATTTATAACTATTAAGAGAGATACAAGTGAACCTATTAGGTCCTTTAATGCTAGGTTCCAAAAGATGTTTAGTCAGACCATGGATCTATATAAACCTAATGAAGTTTTAGCTTTGGAAGTTTATAAAGATGCTATTAACCCCATGACTTATATGTTTTTGAGGAGAACCCTTCCACTTATTATCACATTGGCTCAAGCCTACTCTGAAGTAGTGGTTATTAGTGACCAAATGCAACCCCAAGGATAGATGGCTTATTCTATCCCAAATGTTAATCCTTAAATGCTTGAATTAAACCTTTTCCCAAATAATAACCAAAATACTCTAGCATTAAACCAATTTCCTACTTTTAATGTGTTGCCTACTAGTGATGCTACTCCTAATCAAAATTTAGGTTTCTTAAGCCATCAAGTTACTAATGGATTTCATGATAATGACTAGAAGGATTTAGTGCCTATCAATGGCATTAACAATAAACAAGGTCAAAATACTAAGGTTATAAAAAATGAGAATGAGTCTATATTGAAAATGGTATAGAATCTCAACACTAATTTTTTTCAATTGCAAAAATAATTTGGTAATGCTAATGACAATTCTAGAAGTAACTTCACTTTTCAAAAGTTCAACAGGCCTGGGAGTAGATTTAAAAATGACATTTTTTATAATAAAAAAGATAATGAGACTTCTTCTAGCAAAAATAATATGGATATAAACCTCACTGATATTGCCTTACTAGATTACTATAGGGTGTTTTTGCTTCTAAGCATGGTGAGATTGATTGCATTGAGTTTTGTAAAGATTTTGAATCTTTTCAAGAAGAACTTGACACACTTGAAGTGGTTCCAAACAAAGATGTTTCTAAAAATTCTTCTAAATCTAAACCATCTGACCAAGTGCATGTGGTGGAAACTTTTCAATTCCATTTTAAAGAGGATAATGAGCTTGAAAATATTTGAGATTCAAGCATTCCAACAATTTTTGAAGACATATCCTCTGAGAAATAGGGAACAAAAAAAACCATTGACTACTTCTACCCCTCTTAAAAATTATAGAACCCCTCCAAAAAATGTATCAAAGAATAATCCTGAACCCCCTAGAAGAAGTTCTTCTAAGCTAACTATTGATCCTCTAAGCAAAACTGGCTATAATATTATGGAGGATATGAAAAGGATTAAATTCAATATCACTCTGGACAAGCTAACTCATATTACAGAATAAAGAGACTTACTTTTGGAATCTTTGTCCAAGAAAATTAGGAATCCCCCTAAGAATGATAGTACAAATGTAATTACTCAAGTAATCAAAGTAGAGTCTTCACCTTTTTTACTTATAATCAGAATATTTGGGAAGAATGTTCATAATTGTCTTTTAGATTCTAGAGCCTCAACCAACATTATGCTTGTTGGGATTTATGAACAAGTCAAGTTAACTCTAATCAAGTTTGACAAGGTAGTCACTCAATTGGATAAATATAGAGTTAAAGTTATAGGAGAATTATTGAATGTACATATACAACTAGCTAGTGAACCCAGGGTTCAACAATTCATTGATATCCAAGTGATAGAAATTCCTAGTGCTTATGGATTACTTTTGAGTAAAGAATGGACTAAGGCTTTAAATGGATATATGTCTACTAATTGATCACACTCATGGATTCCTTGGAAAGGTGTGACAAATCAAATAAGAGTGGAAAGGGAACCTTGAATGAAACACCTGATAACAAAATATAATGCTATTAATGAAAGGGTAAATATCCTAGATTCTTATTTGGGAGTTTTCACTTTGGAAATTATAAAAGAACAAGTTTCTAAGACTTCTCAAATTTTTGGTTTGTGAAAGTTATACATTGATGATTCTAAGTACAAATCAGGATCAAGAGCTGGTATTTTATTGATGGATCCTTTAGAAAAGCACTACCATGCATCTTATCAATTATAATTTACTTGCACTAATAATTTAGCTAAGTATGAGGCTCTCATACTTGGATTTTAGTTTGCCATTAAACATAAAGTTAAGGAGATACTTGTCTATGGATACTATGAACTTGTGGTTAACCAAGTGAGGAGTAAATACCAGTGCAAATTATCTTACTTAAAAAGATATAAGTTTAGGGTGTGGTACTTGATTGAATCTTTCGATGCCTTCAACATCTTAGCTATTCTAAGAGAAGAAAACAAAGCTATTGATGAACTTGCCTCTACTATAGCTAACATAATTCCCAATCATGATTCTCAAAGCATTAATATTGAGCTAGTACTATGTCCTTCTATTCCTAATAATGTAAATCATTTCCAAGTTTCCAATGATGATCAACAAATCATAGATTTTTTAACTAATTGTGGAGATTTTAAAGCTCACATTATTGATGATATTGATGAAACTTCTCATGAAAAGGAATTTAATGATAAAATAATCCAATTAAGTGACAATAAGATACCTAAATGGATGATTTCATTGGAAATATTATTTGATCTTAATAAGATTTTTGAGGAAACTAAACAACCAAAGGTAAATGGTATAGATTATCATGTGAACCTTGGTCTACATGATCAGCCCCAAATGGTGAATATAGGGAAGGCTTGAAATAAAATGGAAAACAAAAAATTTAAAGAGTTTCTTACAAAATATAAGTATGTAATTACTTGGTCTTATGGAAATTTGAAAATATTTGACCCAAGGGTCATTAGTCATACTATACCTCTTCAAGAGGGTTGCCAACCATTTAGACAGAAGCAAAGGCCAGTCAACCCTATTTTAGAACCCATGATTTTTAAATAATTCAAAAAGCTATTAGATGCAAGGATAGTGTTTCCTATTAGACATTCCACTTGGGTGGCAAACCCAATTCTAGTCAGGAAAAAGAATGGAGAAATAAGATTGTGCATAGATTTTAGGAATCTAAATAGAGCATCTAAAAAGGATAATTATCCTTTAACTTCTCTAGACTAGGTTATCCAAACTATTTTAGGTTCTTCCATGATGTCCTTTTTGGATGGATTTTTTGGATTAACCAAGTGCTTGTTGCTCTAGAAGATAGGATGAAAACAAATTTTACTACCAAATGAGAAACATATACTTACAAGAGAATGCCTTTTGGAGTAATTAATGTAGTGGCAACTTTTCAAGGGGCCATGGATCATGCTTTACAAGGTTTAGTGGGCAAGTGTATCATCATATATATGGATGATCTTATAGTATTTTCTAGAAATAGAGAGGAACATTTCATAAATTTAAGATGAGTATTTGATAGATGCAAAAAGTATGGTGTATCTCTTAATCCCAAGAAAAATATATTCTGTCACTGAAGGAAAATTGTTGGGACATGTCATTACCAAAGATGGGATTTATGTAGATCCTGATAGAGTAGAGGCCATCTCTAAAATTGGGTTTCCCAATAGCCAAAAATAACTTTAGTCATTCTTTGGAAAGATTAATTTTGTGAGAAAATTTATTTCAGGCTTTGCTGAAATTGTTAAACCTTTAAATGATATGCTTAAGAAAGATGTTATAATTTATTAAAATTAAGAATATAAGTCCTTCAATAACATTAAGAAGGCAATAATTGAAGCTCAAATCCTCATAAGTCTTTATTTCTCAAAATATTTCTATCTATATTCATTTACTTCTGAGCATACTATGGTTGTAGTGTTAACTCAAAAGGTTGATGGGAATGATCATACCATAGCTTTTATGAGCACCAAATTCAAAAATGTAGAAGTAAATTATTCTATGATTGATAAGCAAGCTTATGCATTAGTAAAGGAAATAAAAAAATTTAGACATTACCTCCTTAGAAATAAGGTACATGCCATATTACCTAATCTAGCTACAAAGCTTATGTTGAGTTAGAATGAGCTTGAAAAAAGAAGAGGCAAGTGGATGGCAATTTTGCAAGAATATGATATAGAGATGAAAATAGCCAAATTAGTTAAATGTTAAGGTTTAGTTTAGATTATCTATAGTATTGATCCAAAATACCATGTCATGTAAATAAATCAACAAAACTTCCAACCTAATGAGACATATGACTATTATCCATTTACTTGTCAATGGTGTTTATCCCCCAAGATTTATAAGAGAACAAAAGAGATCCTTAAAGATGAAAAAAACTCATTACCTCATTAGGAATGGAATATTATTAGGAAGAAATTTGAGGGAATTTATTTGAGATGTGTGTCCAAAGAAGAAATAGCTTGGATTATGACTACCTTCCATGAGAAGCTAGGAATTAGACACCCTTCAAGAAGAACCACAACTCACAAGATTCTTAGGGATAGATATTCTTGGCACACCCTCTTAAAAGATTCTTATAAACATGTAAGGGAGTGTCATTCATGCTATATTTTTAGCACAAAGGAGCCAAAGACAACCATGCCTTTACAACCTGTGATGGTGGATAAACCTTTTTCACAATGGGGATTAGACTTTGTAGGAGTAATAAACCCCAATTATTTTGAATGTCATAAGTATGTCTTAATTGATATGGATTATTTTACTAGGTGGATAGAGGCAATATCCACTAAGCAATGTATAATAAAAGAGGTGATCAATTTCTTAGAGGAAAATATTTGTACTAGATTTGGAACCCCAATTTATTTTGTTTATGACAATGGATCTGCATTCATTTCTATTAAAATGATAGAATAGGTTTATGAAAAAGACACTCAAGTTTTATTCCAATCAATACCCTCAAGGAAATGGTGTTTGTGAGTACACAAATAAAAATTTTATGAAATCTATCAAAAAAATACTGAAGATAGACCTAGAACATGGCATAAACTTATTAAGTTTGCATTATGGGCATATCAAATCAGGATCAAACAAGATATAAAGGCCTCACCATTTTTTTTGGTATATGGTAAATAACCCATCTTTCCCATAACCTTGAAATTGCCTATGTTCACATTCATGTAGGAATAAATGGAAGATAATTAGGAACTTGCTAATTTTCAGCTGTTAGACATAATTCAAATGGAAGATGCCAGAGAAAATGTATTTATAGACTTTAGTAGTCACCAATCAATTGTGAAAAGATGGTTTGATAAAAGATCTAAAGTAAAGGTGTTTAGGTAGGGAGATATAGTCCTTATTTGAGACAAAGCATAGGAACCTAAAGACAAACATGGTAAATTCACCCCTTTATGGATTGGCCCATACCAAATTAAAAAAATCTTGGGAAATAATACTTTCAAGTTGAAAGGTCTCCAAGGAGAAAAGTTCACATTGCCTACTAATGGAAAATATCTCAAACATTACTTTGCTACTATCCCACTAGGGGTTTTCATGGAATAAATGTTTAATATTGTTAAAGTTAGAGTAGGTAGGCTAGTTAGTTTCTTTTCTTGCTTTGTTTTTTTCCTTTTTCTTGTTGGGTTTGTATATATTTGTCTATTTATGTTTTGTTTTCTTTTCTTGCTTGGTGGTATTCCTTGGTTGTGGTATAATATAGTGGTATTATTGTTTATTTGGAAATTTCTCAAGAGAGTGTGGGTGAATTTTACAAAAGGTGAACATCAGGCCACAATAAAGTATCATGAAGAAACTAATGGCACTGGTATAGATTGGTATACAAACTTAATGTCCTGCAAAGATTTAAATCTTATTTTAAATTAAAACTTGGTTTTAAGAAGAGTCATATGTTTATGATGTGAATTTAGTTTGTTAACTCATATTCATGCTTACACTTAAAACATATCCTTGTCATGAACTCAAGTTTCAATTAAAGGAGATTATCCTAAGGCTAGAACATTTGATCAAATACCTAAACATGGCTAATCTAGTTCTCAACCTTTTTTGGAAGCAAAAAATGATGATACAAAAAAATTCTTATTATCAAATCAACATATTTTTAAGAAAAGGTGATTTAGGTAATCTCCATCGGGGCTATAGATGCCTAGCTGGCAGTGGATCAAGACCTTGAGTGGAACCAAGGGTATCTCTATTAGGACCATACATGCCTGGCTAGTAGTAGAGCAATGCCCAAGCCTCCCTTGAAATAAGAGTTTTTATTCTCAAACAATATCTAAAATGCTTAAATATAATGCAATGGACCAAAAGGACATGAACCCAGACATTGTTTCTTAAAGTTCATGACAAATAGTAAGTGGAATCAAAGCACACATTACATGTTTATGTTCTAATATATAAGTTCAATTTTTATACATAAGGATCTTGCTTCAATTTAAGGTTGATTTAGGAAAGAACATATGTCTAAATGGGATATAGAGTTCATGTACAAGTTTAAACTAGAGTATTGTGTTTTAACATACTGCTATATTGCCCCTGTGAGACACTATTTATTGAGACCAACACTCCCTATCTTTCTTTTTTGAAAGGAAGACCCCTATATTTATTTCTAGAAAATTTGTATTCTAGATTGAATGTGAAGAGTTTTATTATCTTGGATTTTAAAGGAAAATAATTTTAAAAGGAGAATATGTGCTTTGATGTATTTGATCATGTTTATGTTTCATGGTTCAAAATTATTAATAATTGTCTTCAAAGTGATTAGTTACAGGTTCCATGGAAGAAGTTAGGGTTCCTAAGGAACAAACCCTAAAGGGGGTTTGAATTTTAATATTCATAGAAAATACTAGTGGGAAGTTTTATTTCCTTTTGATCAAATGATCCTAAGTCTAATTTTATATTAAGCTTCAAATATGTTTTTTCTTTAAAACATGACTAGATATTAATACATAACCTTAGGCTAAAATTTATACATGATCGAGTATTAATTTAAAGCTTATGCTCTTTTACAGATGTAATGATAATTGCTTGTTTGTTGAGTTTGATCCAATGATGTGAAAAGATTGAAGTCTTTTAAAAAGGACATACAATTAATGATTTGGGCCTAGTAAATGTCTAATAGCGATCATTTTCTTAGAGGTTTTGATCTAATGGTGTGAATTAAATTTGACACCTAAAAGGACATATAATTAATGATTTGGGCTTAGTAAATATCTAATAGTGATAATTTTATCAAAGGTTTTGATCTAATGGTATGAATTAAATCTGACACTCAAAAGGATGTTAACAACCATTAACCACTTGGCACTTGATCTGAAGGTTCACATTACCTCAGAGGTTCTAGTCTAATGGTGTGCATCGACATAGAAGCCTCAGGATCTCTTGAAGGATTTATGCATGGAACTCATTCATTAGACTAGAAAAATTTATTATCTTAAAATTGAAAGGTTCACTCCCATCATTTGACATCTATGAGGATGTATTTGATGGGAATGAACCTGCCAAATTTAACTTGAGACAAAAATATTCTATTGTCTTAAATTTGATAGGTTTTCCCTTGACATTTGATGTCTATGAGGATGTATTTTATGGGACCAAACTTATAAAATTTAAACTAAATAATCCCAAAAGCCTTAGGATTTCCTGAAGGCTTTATACATGGCACTCAATCATTAGACCAAAAAATTCTACTATTTTTAAATTTGACAGGTTCACTCCCATCATATGACATCTGCGAGGATGTATTTGATGTGACCGAACTTGTGCAATTTAACTTAAACAAATTTTAAAGCCTAATTAAAGGGGGCATTTCTAAAAAACTTTTAAGAAATTCCTAGCTTTTTATGAAGACAAGCATAGTATATAAATATCTTAGCCTAAGTCATTTTGTGTTTTTTAAACATAAAATTCTAAATGACATTTTTAAACATAAGATTTATATGATCATGTAACTAATTAAAAGGTAAGCATATTTTAGGATCCAATGCTGATCACTTGCTCATTGGATTTGATCTAATAGTGTGATGAAGTTGAGGAATTTTCAAAGGCCTCATGAGCTTGACACATGGCACAATCAATAAGCTCAAAGATCAAGAACTAATGAAATGCAAGGACATAGATTTAGCTTTTTAAAGCAAAATAAATGGGACTTTTCAAAACCAATGGTCACTATTCAAATGACATTTATGAAATTTTACATAAAAGGCATAGAACTCTACCACATAATCTCCACGTAAGTATGGAGGATCCAAATGAAAGATATTTCATGATTAAAAACATAGAAGACATGATAGTAAGATTTTATCATATCTAAGGCACGTATGAGATAAAATTTGGATGTTTTGGTCTTTAAAGCTAAAAAATCTTAACCCTTTATAAAGAAGGCTAGAGTCAGTTCAATTGATTATGTGACACTTGAGATAATTATGAACTGAATTCAAAGCAAGTGCCTTAGTAAGAACTTTGATATCTTTGAAATTATAATACAATGTTATCAATGGTAGCGAGCAAGCAACATATGAATATTGAAGCAAAGCTTTATCTAACTTCAGATGGTGAAGGAAGGGTCTTTAGAGACACAGAGTTAGATTTAACATCATTGAATGTACATGAAATTAGGAATTGGTCTGAATTATTCTTCTTTATCAAGGAGTTGAAACCAATTTCCTAGGAAGAAAAGAGGAATGCTTCAATGTACCAAAGATATAAAGACCTAGTATTAATTTAGCTGGTAGGCCTTCATCATGAGACTGCTAAACTAGATGTAATACATTGCATTGGTCTTCTTGTTCCTATTTTTATTGACTATAGAATAGATGGAGAATGGATTTTTCATTAAGGAAGTATCAAAAAAATTGCATGCATAGCTCCCATGGCCTTTGAGACTTATTATAGGCTCCCTTTGCCTCATGTTGATCTTCATTACTTGAGAGAATGGACAAATTCCCAAAACCTAGATTTAGTCCTCTCACCTTCATTAATCCAAGGTTACCATATTCTTATGACCTTAAATGGTGAGATTCTTATTAACCAATTTAGGGAAGGTGTTAGGGTAGCTATGAATTTATTGAATAGAGCCTTTGGTGCTTCTTCTATTACTTATTTAAGTAAGGTTTGGGTATTTTATGTCTATTACATGTTGGAGTAGAACTTAACCCCTCCTATTAGATATTTAATAAGTTTCTTCTTGGCTAAATGATTTATAGCCATCAAGAGAAAGACTTCTAAGCAATTATTTATGATGTCTTACCTCTTAGATTCACTCCTAGCCTTTATTAATTTCCATAGGATTCAAAATTGGTCCCCTAATGAGAGATCTACCATTTCCCATCATTATTCCAAATTAAATATATTCAAATATAGGAATCACATGCAATTCATATGTGATGGTATCTTCCTAGTCATTTTTGAGGCAATCACTAGTGTCCTTATGCCCAAGCTTCATCCTCTAATCAAAAGACAATTAAATACCATGGGGAATGTGTGGTTCTATCTAGATTTCACTATAATAAGGATAGAGGGAATCATGGTGCAACCATACCAATTGCATATATATGTTCCCAATAAGCTTATAGAGAAAGACATTACTTATAAAATCATCTAGGGAATGGATTGGCACTACATGAAGAATAAGAAAGATTAGGTTAATCCCTTTCCAATGGACATTGGTAGAATTGTAATCAAGGATTGGAAATAAATAGAGATCATGGTGGTGAATAGAAACTCTTTTGATTTATAAATAGATGATCTTAAGATGTGGGAACCCAATGATAGAGTACCTAACCATATTTAGGATAAAAAGGTCCTAAAAGCTAAGTAAAAACATCAACCAGGTGTAGGAGATGGTATTTACACAAAGGCAAGGAACTTTGAATAAGTCTTGTCTAGGGTTAACAACTACAACATAAATTTAGAACATAGGCTGATTAGGGATAATAAGCCTTTAAGAGAAATATGGCAGTTACATCCTTTGTAGTATCACTTGTTACTAGGACCATCTGGGACAACACATTAAGAACCACCTTTTGAGGGACAATCTTCTAAAACTCAGTGGAGAGAATTGACAAATCACCCTAGGTTAGGAAACCTGAGGATGTAAAAGGAAAAGGTAAGGATGTGATTCTAGGGTCCAACATTGAGCATAGACTTAGTGAAGGTCCCTAAATTTAGGCATCCTCATCAAGGCCTTCTTCCATAATAAATATTATTAGCATGATTACTTTAGAAACTAGAGAAATAGTAGACAGTTCCCTTATTAATATCATAGCTTCTTATGGTTTAAATAAGGAAGAAGACCCATCTGAGGAAGCAAGCAAGGAATTAGTTCCATTGGGTAGTGGAAAGAGATAGGTATAATTAGTCTTGGTTCCTCTGGCTCTAAGAAATAGGCCTAGGTTAACTTTCACTCACCCTACTAGTGAAATAAACCTATTCAATGATGATAATCCTATTTATGGACTAGCCATTCTTGATTGGTTTATTTATGAGAAGTTCTAAAAAATTCCATCTCTTTCTCCTTCACTAGATTTGACTCAAGTGGACATAGGTGTTTAGCATAATTTCAAGCCTTGGATTCAAGATATGTTGAACCAATAAGCATAGAGAAGCATCTAGATTCTTCATGACAAGGAAAGCCAATGGGTTGGTACCCCAGGGGCCTCTGAGATTTCAAATGTAGAGATTTGCAATAATAACAGGTGAAATAATTTGACCCTCAGGTCTAATTTAATCTAGATACATCAACTCTTGAGAGATTAGAGACCAAGAAAATTACCATTGGTACTGAGGAGTTCACCTTTCAGAAGGTCAAACCATTTTTAGGCTTAACTCCTAATCTAGGGTAGGCAATAGGGGAGCATCCTATTTTTCAAGAATATGTAGCTACTATGGTAATATCCTAGTTAATAATGACCTTGTATAGAGTTTAAGGAATGAAGTAGAAGATTCTCAACTTGGAGAAAGAAAAACAAGATTTAGAAGCTCAGGTCTTCCTTTCATTTCTTGAGGACATATTGCAAGCATTGAATAAATATTTGGTAGATGCATTTGAGAATTTGAAAAGAATAAAGCTTAGATTTAGTAGTTTAAACATCAAGTTGAGATGACACAAGCCTTAATCACTCAATGGTATAATTCTCAAGTTCAGATGGAGGAGCTCATTAAGGTGCATAAGACAAGGTAGGGATTGGACTTCAAGATTATCAAACTTAAACATCTAGACATATTCATGGTAGTTTTGATAGATAAAAAAAGGATTTGATCACATGGAGAAATGATGTTAAGGACTTCATCAAGAGAGACATAGACTTGGTAAACCAAATTAAGAAAATTCTATGGAATCTATTAGATAACCCTTCTCAAACCACTACTATAGTCCTAAATGATGATGAAGAATTCAAGTAGAGGGTTGGTACTCACATCCAAAGCATCAAAGACAACAAATGTCATTCAAATAAGGATAACCAAAAGACCCTTGATATCATTATTTTAATAGTGAAGTAAATTATAGAATCATAATGTATCAAGGAACTTGTATCTTGAGCAGATAGTGAATTTCACAAGTTAGCAGATAAAGAAGTGGATTGCTTAGTGAAGCCTATAGAGGATTTTGAGCTGATCAAGGAAAAATACAAAAAGGTGAAAGACTTCCTTAGATAGGGCTAATTGGAGGTCCCACCAATGAAATTCTTAAGATTATTTTCTTTTTGTAAAGTATATGCTAGTCTGTTAGCATATACTCTTTCTTGTCATGTTGACATGTGACCTTCCACATTGTATCTTTATATTAAGGACAACTGTCTTTATTCACATGTTGATATTTTTAAAGTTAACTAGTTAACCACTTATGTTTCTTATAAATAGGTAGATGGTTACCATTTTTAAGGGAGAGTTTTTGAGCAATTAATACCAAGAGTATTTAATACAACTAATGAATTTTGAAAAGATTATCTAGATAGTTTTGTTAAATGTCTATGATATCTCTCAATTATGGAAATTCATGTTGAATTTGAATGCTTCTTCTTGTTTTGAGTCACATTATTTGTCACATGGTAGTTAATTTGTGTTGAATCGTAGATTAAATATAATTATTTAAAGTATACTTCATTTTATTTGCTCTGCATTAGATGGTCTTATATTATTCAGATCATAATAACAAACTTTTAATGTAAACTTAGTTCTTAATTATGATTCATACTTTTCCTCTGAATATTGCCTGATTTGTGATGTAATTTGAGCTTATGCTCTTTTATAACATAAATTAGTTTAATGTGTACTCAATGTAATTTAAATTTTATCATAATATTTGATATGAAAACTTGAAATCATGTCTCTTCATTCCTTATCCTTCCTTTTTCTTTTTTTTAATCAAGATTCAATCTAGCTTAAAGATAATTATTAATAATAATTTAGTTTAACTTATGAGTCCTCTATATTACTATGTATTTAAATTTTGTAGACCCTGGTGGCTCCCGACCACTAAATCAAATAAATATTGTGTAAAACTTTCATACTTTGCTCCTATTTCACCACAAAAAATCACTGAATAGTCACAAACTACAACTCATGCCATGGATTCTTAGAATCCTAAAATGAGAAGTGTTCTTCAACACTAAGAGCACTTGTGGTACATTTTAAAGCATCAACAATATGTAGATGTGCAATATCTATTGAGAGATTGGTAAAATATATTGGTTAAGATAGTCAAGCTGTTTGATTCATAATTTTGATTATGCACTAATGCTTTCTTTAATTTAGTTTTCTATATGTGTGCCAAAGTTTCCTTAGATACTTCACTAGCCTGAGGCATAATCTCCTAAGTAAGAGTGTGCACTAGCTTCCCTAAAAGGATCAACCTTTGTCTAAGGTCTATGAATTTAATACATCATTATCTCCTTAAATACCTAAAATGTGTCTGATTATGTGTGTACAATATCTGCTAGCAATAAGCATAGGTTTTGAGAGCATAGGTCTATTTAGAAACCTACTAGGGAAGTAGTTCCTAAAAACCATAGATCCTTATTTTATACATTACCCTTCCTTTTTTGAGTTTATTTTGAGATCTACCTACTTTATATTAGAATCTAGACATCCATCCAAATCACCTATATATTCACTACCCTTTAATAACCACACCTCCATCCAAAAACATTATCAATAACCTGCATACCCTACCAACTATTCCATCAATAGGTTATTCCAACCACATACCTATAACTCATTCCCTAGAGTGGAATTTATCTCCATTGATATCCTAAAACATTAGAGGCTATCTCATTACACTATGATGTGCAGAAAATCTTCATCAACAATAATTAGTGCTAGAAGGAGGGCCAACACCTTCGATTATAATTAAAAAAATTGAGAATGGATTGGCTTGGAAAATCACCTATAGATATCCCAACTATTAAACATGATATCCCCAATGACCCATTCATATACTTTTCTAGGTTCCATAATAATCACCCAAGAGATATTGAAGGGCATATTTCTACCTACACATATGCTATGCATGTTATGGATATAGAATTTGAGGATAATATCTATAGGTTGTTCCTTTTCATGCTAGTGGAAGAAATGTATGATTGGTTAGGAGATTTGGCTCCTAGTTCCATTACTAGTTGGAGTGATTTTGAGGAACATTTTTTTATTTGATTTGGTCCAAATATTGATCCTCATTCTTTAAAAAATAATTTAACATCTTCTATGAAGTTATTTTTAGGAGGTATGTTGGATATGAATTGTACATAAGTCATCTAAAGAAAAAGTGGGATAGTGTGCCCAAATAGGATCATAGGGGAAGGGTTTCCTTTTAATATAGGAACTATGCAAAATAAGAATACTCTAGAGCCCATAATTGTTGTAGTAACTAATCATAAGTATGGAAATGTTGAACATGAAGATTTTGATCCCCAAAGTCATGATGTGGTCAAAGAGGAAGAAGAGATCCCAAATAGAGAGGATCATTGGATCATAAAAGAAGAATATATCAAGCTATGAGAATTGGATCATATTCCATCCCTATATTTGATGAGATAATTCAATAAGGAAATGAAGATAGAAAGGAAATTGTCAATTTAGAAGAACATTGTCAACCTTTGCAGCAATTCTATGAGATAGAATATGCCCAGGTAGAGGATCAATTACTTTGCCTAGAAAATGAAGATATTAGCTATAAATGTGGTGTTAATTATTCTTATGAATATTGGTTTACATAATAATCTCTATCAAAATACTCATTTGATGATTATATTCTCCTCAAATCACATAGGCTCCAATGTTGAGATTTCAGATTATGTCATACTTGAGGTAGGTATGTATTTTTATCATGGGGAAAATGAAAAAGGTATGTTGGATTCCCAAAATATTTTGAATTATATTTATGAGTTCCATTTAAATGAAATTAATTCACAAATATGCTCATGCCTTGATTTGATAGATGTTGAATTCAATTTAGTGCATAATTCTAATGTTCAGGACACTATGGTTAATTATGTGATTGAAAAGGAACCCCAGTGTGTGTGGACATCAATATAATTTAACATTGAATCAAATACCTTTGATTACATATATGATGCCCCTAAAGTTTCATATCTTCTAGAGTATAACTATTCAAAAGAATCAGATTACTTAGATGACAATAATCAGAGTTTCAATTCAAAAGAACAACAAAAAAATGATCAAAAATAGGTAGTGGATGGGATGATCCATCTGAAATTAATAATTAATGAATCTCTCACTCTTGAAATAATAAATAGTGAGCCCTAGGTAAGACATTTTTTAATTCATAATTCAAAAATTCAAGAGCTGATTCATTCAAATATTGAAGGTAACACTTAAAATGAGAGTTTGAATGAAGTTTTGGAGGAAATTATTGTTCATGATTATACTTATGATTTTGATTCTATCATTATAGACCTTTCCCATAAATATTTCATAGAGGATGATGAATTTTAAGACTATATTTCAGATTTAATATCCATCTCAAGAGACAATTTTGAGGATTGTTTGTCTGAACTAGGTTCTCCTACTAATGTTAGTATAAATGATGAAGTTACAAAACTTGTCAATTCCCAAGATATTGACCCATTTTTAAGCTCAAATGAATCTAAGGAAGATTGGGTGTGATTGAGACCTTCATATCAAATAAACACAACTTTTTAAACTTAAGACCCTTACAATTTTGGTGATTATTGGTCTGATTTTGCCTATTAGCTAGGTAATAAATTTTGTGATAACATATCTCAGGTATTGTCTCCTAAATACATGAGTAATAATGGTGAGTTTTCATAATTTATGTATCATAGGGAGGAGTTATTTTTTTATTTTTCCTAGGATGTCCTAATGAGTAACCTTGATTTTTTATTTTACAATATGAAGGAAAGGCTCAAAATTCTAATTAATGAATATAATGATGCCCCTGCCTATCTTATAATTTTAATGGGGAAAACCTTGTTATTATCAAAGAGTGAGAAACATAGCAAACAGAGTTTCCAAATCCATTTTATCATATTTTTGTGTTTTATTTAGAGTAGGAGTAGGTTAGGATTCTTATTTCTTGTCATTTTCTTTCATTAGAATAGTTTCATGCTTTCTAGATTAATCTTTCCTACTTTCAACAATTTCCTTTTTTCAGATTAGTTTCTCGCTTTCTAGATTAGTTGTTTTTTGATTTCTCTAATAATATAAATTATGTTTGATTTGACTATAACCAACATAAAATATAAACCAACTAATCTTATGACTTATAGAAAGGGGTAAATTAAAAATTAAGTGATTTGGGACTTATTCACAAAATTTGGCATATTTCTATGTTTTGAGTCTTCAAGATGAAGGTAGGTAATCATGGATTATTATCGATAGTGTCACAATTGAATACTTTTACCAGGTATGTGTAAGTTTATCTTAGAGTACTTCATATAAATTTATAAATTTTTCTTGTTTTATTGGATTAAATTCACTTATCACATTAAATACTTACTGGAAATGACAATTTTGGGTATAGATGTGGCTGCCAGGGACATTATAGTAATGATTTATTTTATAATTATACCATCTCAATAGGGTTATGAATCTTCTCTTTTCCATTCAAGAACAAAGGAAAAAATAAAAGAAGAAAGAACCAATGAGTTCAAAAGATCAAAAGAAAATATAAAGAAAATCAAAAGGCTCAGCTTATATGGTGAAATAAGGTCAATGTACCAAGCATCATAATCAAAAGAAAATAATATAATGAGAAGAGAAGGATCCCAAGGTACCTATGTCAGGGATATGGACTCCTAGCTAGTAGTAGAGCAATGCATAAGCTTCCCTTATTATTTAGCTTTAATAGACATTGGAATGAAACCTACAGTTTCATCAAGCCCTTAAAAAACTGACCATAGCAAGGGCTAAATGAATTACACATTTTAACACACACAAATACAAGAAATTAGAAGGCAATTATGTTGCGTGAAGGAAATTAGGAGTATCTTCCATGCTTCTAATTTAAGTATTCTTCTGTGACACATTTCATGATTGATTTAAGATTACAAACTAGAGTTTTGGGTTCTTGAATACTCAGGAGTATTCCCCCTTTAAGACACCATTTATTGTACACAACATCCACCTTATTTCCATAGGAAATGAGGACCCACATTTTTTTGGATTATAATCTTGACTTTGAGCCCCTCTTCTATGTATTTTTACAAAAATGTTGAGAAAAGACTGATTATTGGCCTTTCATACTTTAGAAAGATGGCATTAGTGCTATGTTTTCATAGACTATCTTTATAATTATTTTAAAATTAGTCTATCAGGTATTTTATCTAGTATCTCTTTTGGGACTTATGTAATTTGTCATTTTAGACTTATTAGTTTTAGACTTATTCTATCAAACTTTTTGTTGTGAGCTTTTTTGCCTTGGCATAATTATTTTAGACATTTTGTCTGACAAAATTAGGTCTTTAACATATTTATTTTGGAAAATTTATCTAATGAAGCAGACCCTTTATACCTTTTATCATGGGCACTTTTCCCTATAAAGTAGACCCTTCAAACCTATTATCATGGGCACTTTACCCTATGAAGTAGACCCTTAAGATTTTTTGTAGTTGCCCTTTATCCTTTTTGTTGTGACCATTTTAATCGATATAATGACTCTTTGAACTTTTTGTAGTTGCCCTTTAGCCCCTTTTTGTGGTCTTTTTCTTAATAAAATTTCCCTTTGGCCCTTTTTAAAATGACCCTTGAGGACTAATTCACTTACCCCTTCATGAATTTTGTCTCGAGCATTTTTCCCTATGAGCCTATCCTTCAGGACTTTTATCTTGGACTAATGCTTTTGAGCCTGTTTCCCCAAACCAATTCCTTTGGAAGTTATGTCTCAAGCATTTTTTTGATGAAAATAAAATATGAGATTTATGTCTCAAACATTTTGTCTGATGAAAATGTACATGCTTCAAAAGTTATGTTTCAGACATTTTGTTTGATACAAATTAGGTTTTTGGGATTTTTATTGTGGGTATTTTGTAAAGACCAACCCCTAACAAAAATTCCAAAATATTTCCCTTAAACAAAATGGCTAGAACAATACCCTACTATCAAGATCAACAGACCAAAAATCTTGTGGAATTTCCAAGTGGCACCCTACTTAGAGAGTATTTTATTATGTTTTGAGCTTAATTTAAGATTTTATCTAGGGTCCCAATCGTATTCCTTTATGCTAGGTCATTTAAATTAAGAAAGGTTCTTTTATATATATTCTAAGCCTAGGCCCTAATCATATTTTATTAATAAAACTAAGACCTTAGGATAGAATCCTTATACAAGGTCCTTTATATTAACTTATGTCCTTTATTATATTCTTATAGATCCAATGAACCATGTTAACTTAGGCCCAGTTGATACAAAAAGGTGAGAACAATGGTTCAAAATTCAAAAGACCTGTTGAGCCCCATGAGGGTGATAAGTGTCACCATCATGGGAGCCTAGTATAGAGATCCAATTACCCATGGGAAGAAGTAGTGTCAACAATCAAGGTAAACAAAGAACCCCATGGAGCTTCTAAGTGGCACACCCATGTTCCACTTTGACACACACTTTTCAAATATCTAGACTCAATGAAAGGCATGAGTAACATGAAAATGCACATTCATGTTAGATTAGTCATAGTTAAACAGTGTCACTAGTTCTAAAGCATTGGTAAAGTGATACTTGTCTTTGACATATGTGTGAGTTCCATTTGAAGGCTGATAATCTAAAATATATAATATGTTTTTCTAACAACCTATAAGAGGCTAAGACTTTATGCATGTATAGTTTTGTAAATAGAGTATATATTTCATGTAGTTCAAGCTATATTTATAGAAATAGACTTTATATTTATACACATGCACATTTTGTATATATTTTTTAGAGGCTAACTTAAATTGATAACTATAAGAAGACTCTTATATTATTTTAGACTATAGTTAGAACTCAGGTTCTAAATATCACATGTAATGACCTTGCATGAGCTTGGAGTATGAGGCGACCCCTTCCCCAAGTCTATATAAACGATTTTAATCCAACTTGGATTTTTGTTATAGAATTTTGAATATAGGAGTAACATCAATTTGATCATAAAAAAATGTGTTTGTGTATTTTATTTCCAACTTTGTGTAATTAGTTGTTACTTTCTTTGGTTGTATGTTTCAATAATATTTAGTGTGCAATAGATGTGAATGGATTCTTGATTATTTTAATTAATTTTGTGATATGTAGATGTACAAAATCTATGAAGAGATTGGTAAAATATATTAATTAAGATAGTTAAGTTATTTTATTCATGATTTTGAATGTGTACTAGTGTTTTCTTTGATGTAGTTTTCTCTGTGTGTCAAAGCTACCTCAGATACTTCACTATCCTAAGATATAATATCCTAAGAGTGTGAAATATATTCTATAAAAGGATAAACCTTCATCTAAGGCCTATGAATTTCTTACATCATTATCTCCTTAGACTCCTTAATAGTGTCTGATTGTGTGTGTGTAATTGCTACTAGCAATAGACATAGGTTTTGAGAGCATAGTTCTATTTAGAAACCAACCAAAGAACTAGTTTATAAAAACCACATAGCCTTATTTTATACCTTATATTTACCTCCTTTTTTGAGTTTGTTTTTACATATACCCACTTTAGATTATAAGCCAACCATAAATCCAACTCACCTATAGATTCACTACCCTTTAGGAACCACACCTCCATACAAAAACCTTGTCAACAACCTACATACCCTATCAACTATTCCATTAATAGGTTATTCCAACCACATACCTATAAATCATGCCCTAGAATGGATTTTACCTCCATTGATATCCTAAAACATTAGAGGCTATCTTGTTATACTGTGGTGTGCATAAAACCCACATCAATAGATAAGATGATTGACCCTTATTTCCTTTGCCAACTAAATACCCAAAATGATATTTTTCCTCCACTAGATGATTAAATTAAATATCTAAGTGTTGGAGAGTTGTCAATGATTTCATAAATATGTCTTAGTGAGTGGATAAAGTGATTTTATAGCCTAAGTGATAATGACAAAGTGTGCAATTCATTTGTCCTAGTGTGCTTGAAGTTGGCTTGGTTGATATTTAGAGTTTGAGTATTTAGAGATGATTAGGGATGAGTCTTAAGTATTTATAATGTGAAATAAGTACCATAATAAGTGTTATATTCTTTTATATCTTGTGTGCATGAGTGGTATTCATTTGGTTCTTCATTGTGTTCATCTCAACATTTTGGTCCAGTGACAAAAAATTTGAGTAGGTAGTTTGATAACATCATAGTTACCACATTTGGATGAGTCAGGGGGAATTATTCATATGGTTATGATAAAATTAGTCCCTAGTTGCTATTATTTAATTCTTAGGTCATGTACCTAAACATAGTCAAAGTTATGTGGGTACAAAGTTGGGCTCTCAGGCATTTTGACAATGTTTTCACATACTTAACCAAATTTGCAATGTGGTAAGAAGAGCTGAGTAAGAATTTTGATCATGGTATATCTAAAACATGTGGAGGTTTCAAGAGAAGGTGATATTATGGGTTTATTTAGTTTTTTACCTAGTTGATTTGTGTTAACTTCTAGGTCAAGCACTGAAGTGCGACAAAAGATATGCAAGTGCAAAGTTAGCTTCCTAGTTAGTTTACAATGTTTTTTAGACCATCACAAACTATCATGCAAACATGGATGAACCAGTAAGTTTATGATTTTATTTTAGGTACATGAATGGTCAATATTGGTAAAATATATCATGGATATTTTTTTTATAATGTTAAGAATCTGCCTTAAAAATTTGGGGTCTTAAAGTGTTGTCCAAATCGAGATATAAATCTTCAAAGTTGCACTTACAGATAGTAATGGGTTGGAGACCATCACATTTATTAAAATTAAAGCATGAGTTCAAAGGTTGCATGTGTAGGTTACAAGTTTCAAAAGCTCACTAGTTTGATAGAAGATCAATGGTGAGTGGTGTTTTGTACTGATAAAGATCAATGGTGTGAGACAAGTTAAGGGTCAACATTACACAAGAGGATACCAAGTGGCACAAGCACATAGAATGAAAATAAAATGATTAAAAGGCACACAAGGTGCCAAGTGTCATGGTATAAAGAGTTCTAATCTAGATCTAATATTGAGAGTTTCTAGTTAAATACTTAGTTGATCTATAGAGATCGATAGTGTGTATTTAGGAATATTGCAAGGGTACACGAGATAAGGGCAAAGTGACTGAAGATTAACATTTGGACAGTAAATTACTTTGAGTTAAATACCAATATATTTTGAAATAGATCAAGGGAGTGAGTTTTTTCAAAAATTTTAGGAATAAAAAAGATGAGGATAAGTGTCTGAGTTTTAACTGTGACTTTGCATTTGAATATTTGAATTTAACAAAGGAAAAAACTAGTGTTCTATATTGTGGCCATATATTTAAATATTTGATAAATTTTATCATGGTGTAAAATTAAAATTGGTATGGGACTACACTTTTCATCTATAAATATGTATTTTAAGATTTGGAAGTGTGTACAGACAAAGATATTGAGCTCTAAATTTGACTATGGTTTAAATGTGTTCTACAAGTAACCCAAGAAGGGTAATTGAGCTCATTCTGATATTGTTTCAATGTTTAATGATGAATTATCTATTGGATCATGTTTTATACTCCATGATTATGATATATGTGAATTATTAAGGTTTGGTCAATCATATCCAATATGAACAAAGGTTTTGAAGTTGACTGTGTTTTCATTCATAATGATTATGTGTACAAAGAAGTGTTTGAGCTAATTGTGCTTTAATAAAAGAGTGTTTTGGTAACTATGATAGTTTGAGGATATAAAAGGGCTCATGTGGAATGGGTTAATGTATTTTAAAGTGGTATTATGTTCTTAGTTTGCTTATAGAAGTGTCAAAGAGATGAATGGGTCTCCATAGGACCTAAAAGTGACTTATGCCTATTTGAAAGTGGATTATGCTTAAGTGTGACCTATGTAAGATGACTTAAGGGTGAATGTATGTAATGTGGCTGACCAAAATGTTTATAATTCATGATAAATATATATTTAATGAAATCAAAGATGTTTATTTCTATATTTTTGAGAAGACTTTGTGAAATAAGTGCAAGTTGTTTGTGAGAGTTATGGAGTGAAGGAGAGGTAGAATGCCAAATTTATGAGTTAATGAGTAGAGAATATTGAAGACTATGTGTATGATTTGTAGGTCATATTTATAATTTAAAAATAGTTATCTTTTATGTCGAGGATATGCAAAGAGGTCTGAGGGTGCATATAAAGATAATTTGAGTGAAGAAGGAGAGAGATTATGACTTGCCTATGTGAGAGGCCTGTATGAGATAGAGAGAGTTTGTGTAGGGGTTAGAAAATAGAGATCCATCATTAGGTTTTAAAGACATAATTTATAAGGTGGAGGTGTTTAAAGGAGGGTCTAAATGACTTGATCTTCCTTAGCGGCAGTTGCTCCTTGTGAAACAGGTATTTCACTAAAGGCCTTTGGTTAAGAGGACATGTTTAAGGTTTACTAGTCTAAAGGAGTTGATCAATCTCTTGTTTGTAATTTCTTATAGAATAATAGTCCATGTGTTAGATAATTTAGAGTGGGTTTTATTCCACATGAGGTTTTCCCATAGGAACTATGTGTTATGTGTTTGATCTTATGTATGTATTGAATGAATGAACTCTCTTATTAATGTTGCTTGATCAAATTGATAAATGCTGATTGGTTAATAGTTTAAAGGACTACAATTAAAATTGAAATATTTGAGCTCACTAATTCACCCCCACCCTCTTAGTAATTTTGCCTCTAATAATTGGTATCATAGTATGTCCTTTAGTAAAGGATTGACAACTTGAAGGTGATCTAAGGTATAATATGGGTAGTCAAGGAGGTTTCTCTACTAAGCAAGCATTGATGTTCAGTGGATCTAATTATGTATTTTGGAGTGCTAGGATGAGGACATACATTATGTCCCTAGGATTTTATGTGTGGTAATATATTATGGATGGTTATGTTTATCTTATTATTCCTTCATCTAGTGCTATAGATAATAAGTTTGAGAACAATTCTAAGGCAACAAATGCTATTAATTGTGGTCTTTTAGAGATTGAATACACCAAGGTAATCCATTGTAAATATACTAAAGAGATATGGGAAAAAATTTAGATCATTTATGAAGGAGATTTAAAGGTCAGTATTTCTAAGTTGTAAACTCACATAAGGTAATTTAAAATTCTCAAGACGAATGAAGATTTTGTGGCATCATTTTTGTAGAGAGGTGATGATATTGTGAACATAATTAAAGGTCTTTGAGAGAATATTGAAGAAGATAATATAGTTCAAAATGTATTAAGGTCTGTATCCCTCAACTTTGATCTTAAATTATCTCTTGTAGAAGAAAGTCATGATCTTTTTTAGCTGAAGTTGGATGAACTGCATTGCATCCTTACTACTTATGAGATGAGGAAGAATGATGATATAACACCAAAGAAGGAAGAAAATTTCAAGAATGAAATGAATCCAGAGAATAAATTCTAAGGTAATAAACCCAAAAAATCTGACATTTATGATATAGATGATAATGAACTAATTACTTTGATTTGAAAGATTGAGAATAGGTTTAGACAAGTATAAAGTAAACTACCCCTCAAATGCTTCAATTGTGGTGAGATAAGACATATTTCTAATAAGTTCCCTCATAAGTATAAAAAGGATCATGATGAAGATATGATCAAGGTCATGATTATGGAAAGAGACCATTCAGGTCTAATAAAAGCAATAAGGGATACATAAGGTTTGACAATAAGAAGTACTTTAAGGACAATAGGAGTCTATACACCAAAGAAGATTATAGCTAATCAGATGAGAGTGAAGTCAGTGACTTAGAATATGATCTTGAAGATAATGGTCCTATTGAAGATGAATATCTATTCATGGTAGAGGAAAGTAGTTGATCACATCAAAAGGGGTCTATTTGGTGTGATTCAGATGATGATGAAGATGAGGTAGACTATGAGACTACATTGAAAAATACTCATGAAGAACTAAAAATTGAGAATAATATCAATAAGAAGATGAAATATAAACTCAAGGACTTTGAGGAGTAATTCAATGTGTTTGAGACAAGAATGGATAAAGATGCTAAGGAGAATGAAGATATGATCAAGCATCTTAGTTGTCAATTGTAAGTCCTATCTACAAGCTTGAAAGCTAAAGAAGATGAATGTTCAAAGTATGTAATTGAAAATGAGTTATTGAGATCTAAGTTAGAGAAATATGCAAGCAAGGTGAAATCATTTGTCAAGTTTGATAAAATTTCTAATGATCTAGATGATCTCCTAAAGAGTCAAAAGTTATCTAGTGACATATCTAGATTGGGTTTTAATGAAAAGCCTAAAGTTACTTCTCAAGTTGACATGAATGTAAATGAGAGCAAGGTGGATCAACCTTTGAATAGAAATCATCAGATAAGGAATGAAGGTGCTGGGAAAATGAAGATAAATCAAATCAAATAACCAAATGCTATGAGGTATGCAAATTTCAATGGTTACTATTATACTTGTAATCATTTTGGGCATAGAGGTAGAGAATGTAAAAGACATATTAATAATGAGTTTTCATGGGAATATGATGAGGGTCATAAGTTAAAAGGTGTGATTAATGTTAAGTGCTTTAACTATCTTAATGAAGGATACTTTACTAAGCATTATCTAAATAAGGAAAGGCAAGGTAAGTCTTCTTAAAAAAAATAGTTTGTTTTAGTTGTCATGACATTAGATAAATTGATATTTTTTTCCAAACAAGTTAAGACAAGATGAGTTTACATCAAGGAGTATGGTTTGCTACAATTGTGAATAGAGAGGTCACATTGCTAGATCCTATAAGCAGAAGCCTACAGGTTAGATTAGGTTTAATCATGCTCCTAGAGTGTAAAGAAGAAGGAAATTCAACTCATGGAAGACAAAGGTGGTAATTATGAGTCAGGATGAGACTTTAGGTCCAAGTAATCTATTTTATATGGTGGAGAGTACCATATAAGGTGAAGAGTGCTAAGGACTCTCATTCTTTACTCATGCTGAGAATAAAGAGACCAAGCTCAAGCAAAAGAGAAAGGTGTTAGTTGAGGCTAGTTCTAAAGTGAATATGGATCCAAGTAAACATCCTAATGTTGTTGAGCATGCTTCATATAGAGAGATTCTACAAATGAAAAGGTATGTCATAAATATAAGTTGTCTTCATGTGTTATCAATCCAATCATATAAAAGGAGAATTATATATTAGATGAGCATGTTACTTGTTTTAAGCCTAAGAAGAATAAGAATAACTATAAACATCAGAATACCAAGTAGGAGAAGGAATATGAGGAGTTATGGTCAACTCTTGATTTCACATTATTTTAGGACATTGTGAAATTGGGTGTCTCTAGATATGCTTCTTAGGAGACATTTCTTTAGATAAGAAATTTTGTGTGCTCAAAATCATAATAAAAATCTATACAGAGACTTTGGTTGATCTTATAAGGTCATTGGTTAAGGGGGAGCAACAAGTTCATGAGTTTGCTCTAGAGGTTTATGAAGGGGCTATTGTACAGAGTTATAATGGGTGGTTCCAAGTGGCTTAATGAGATTGATGGAATGTCAAGAAGGTTTTAGTGCTAAAAAAACTCTACTCACTTATTTTTGATGTTCTCTAGGTGGTTTTGTGGTCTAAAGGTATGTTTAAGTCAAATTAGATATTTGTGATTGCTTTTGGGTTTCCTAGTTTGTGCTTATAAGTATGTAGATCCTAAAATGGGTTATAGGATGTATGGGTTATCAAATACATGGAAGATCAAATATTAGTCAAAAAGTGTGTAATGGCTGTCCCCAGGTGTATAAGAAGTTTTAGAGGTGGACATTAACCAGAAGGAAGTTTGTTGACTCTGGTTGTTTTGAGATTCTATGGTTTTGGGCTATGCTAGAAAAGTGGTCTGCCTTATGAGTTGAGGTTTGAGGCTTATTAATAAGTTTAATAGGTTAAATGGGTTTTCAAATCAAACTTCACATATATTTTAAGGTTGTTGTTTTCAAATTATTCATGTTTTTGTCAAGATGGAGGCCTAATTAGAAAGATAATTTATGAAGGAAGTATGTTGCATAGATTGAGATAGATGTTCCAAATTGGTATGCTTGAGGAGGAATATGAGAGTACTCCAAATGTGAATTTTTAGGTCTTGGTGGTGTGTTTAATAAAAATTGTGGGCTTTGTAAGTTATAGGTAGGGCTACAAGGAAACTAGATAATTCTAGTAAGAAGAGTGTTTTTTGTTCAATTTATCTAAAAGAGCAAGGCATGAGTATTTCAAGGTGAGTTATTAGTTGGTTTAGATAATGTTTTATATTTGGTGAGTGGCTTGAATTTTTGATTAATGGTCCTTAAGATGGATTGAGAGAGAAGGCTAGTAATCCTGCATGGTGGTTTTTCATGGTGTATGGAGATCTAAAGATGATCAATTGGTGTAGTTGCTCAAAAATATTATGGTGAGTACCTCTTAGATGTTTCTTGAAGAGTTCCATTATATTGTATTACATGGTTGAGAAGTACAAGGTGGCATGGATAGAATTAAGGGGAGCTAACTCAAGTAGCTTGAATGACTTAAGGAGCTTTACATTATGTAAGGGGAAACATATGTGAGATGATTTATTCATATTGAAGATATGGTGATATCTAGTACAGATGTGATTTAAAGAAATATTGGTATGATGACTTGATCAAACCTAGTCATATTTGTGTGTTCTTTCTTCATTAATTGTAGTGCTTAATTGAAGTGAGTATTAAATTGGAGAAAGAGGAAGGTGTCAAGGAAAGAAGATGTAGGCTCAAGTTAGGGGGAGTTTTTATCATATTTATAAGGTGTTCCTCTCATATTTATGGTATTTTTAGGTCCTTAGGATCAGTTGGTGCCCACTTTGTCATTGTGTCAAAGGGGGAAAAAATTCCTATTGTGAAAGTGCTTAAAGAGAGAGAAGGTGAGCTGAATGATGTTTGTTGACATCAATGACAAAGGGGGAGAATATTTAAGAGTTTTAAATGATGTCATGGTGATGTCATGGAGGTGTCCTAGTGAGTGGATAAAGTTCTTGGATAGCCTAAGTGATGATGACAAAGTGTGCAATGTGCTTATCCTAGTGTGCTTGAAGTTGGCTTGGTTGATCTTCAAAGTTTGAATATTTATAGATGATTAGGGATGATTTTGAAGTATTTGGAATGTGAAATAGGTTCCATAAGAAGTTTTATATTATTTGAGAGCTTATATTCATGATTGGTATTTTTTTTTTCTTCATTGTGTTCATATAGACATTTTGGTCCAGTGGTAAAAAAATTGAGTAGGCAGTTTGATGACATCATAATTGCCACATGTGGATGAGTCAGGGGGAGTTGGTTATATGGTTGTGATAAAATTAGTACCTAGTTGATATGTGCTAAATATTAGGTCATGCACCTAAATTTATTCAAATATATGTGGGTGTAAAGTTGGGCTCTCAGGCATTTTGATAGTGTTTCCCCATACTTAGCCAAATTTGCAATGTGGCAAGAAGTGCCAAGTAAGGATTTTGATGATGGCATATCTTGCATGTGTAGCTATTTAAAGAGAAGGTGATCATATGGATTTATTTATTTTTGTGTCTAGTTGATTTTAACTAACTTTTAGGTCATGTTTTGAAGCACAACAAAAGATATGCAAGTGTAAATTTGGCTTCTCTAGTAGTTTACAATGTTTTCTAGACCGTCACAAACTATCATGCAAATATGGATGAACTAGAAAGTTTGTGAATTTATTTTAGGTATTTATAAGGTCAATATTGGTCAAAGGATATTATGGATATGTTGTTTTATAATTTCAAGAATCTACCCTAAAAATTTGGGGTCTTGAAGTGTTGTCCAACTCAAGATATAAATCTTCAAAGTTGCACTTACTAATAATGATGGGTCCAAGACCATCAAGTTTATTCACATTGAATCATGAGGTCAAAGTTTACATACATATGTGAAAAGTGTCACAAGATCATTAGTATGATAAAGATAAATGGTGAGTGGTGGTTCATACTAATAAAGATCAATAGTACAAGACAAATCAAGAGTCAACATTAAATGAGATGCTACCAAGTGGCACAAGCACATGGAATGATAGTAAAATGATAAAAAGGCATGCAAGGGTGCTAAGTGTCATTATTTCAAGAATCATGATCTATATCTAATGGTGATAATTTATAATTAAAGACCTGGTTGATCCATAGAGATCAATGGTGCATATTTAGCCAATATTGTAAGGGTACGTGAGATGAGGTCAACATAATTGAAGTTTAAAGTTTGGATAGTAAATTGATATGTGTTAAAAACTAATATATTTAAAATGAGAAAAAGGGAGTGAGTTTTCTCTAAAATATTAGGAGGAAACAAGATGAGGACAAGTGTCTAAGGTTTAACTGTGACTGTTTGCATTTGAATATTTGAATTTAAAAAAGGAAAGAACTAGTGCTCTATATTTTGGCCATATCTTTAAATTATGATGAATTTGATCATGGTGTAAAAATAAAAGTTGTAGAGGAATCTAAGGAACATATATACATATGTATTTAAAGATTTGGAAGTGTGTATAGATAAAAATTTTGATCTCTAAAGTTGATTGTGTGTTTGACTACATTCTGCAAGTAACCCAAGAAGGGTAATTGTGCTTGTTCTGATATTATTTCAATGTTTAATGATGAAATAGATATTGGAGCATGTTTTATAATATATGAGGACACTCTATGTGTATTATGAAGGTTTGATCAATCATATCCAATATGAACAAAGATTTTGAAGTCGACTATATTTTCATTCATAATGATTATGTGTAGAGAGAAGTGTTTGAGCTAATTGTGCTTTAGCAGAAGAGTGTTTTGGAAAATATGATCATTTGAGGATGTCAAAGGGTTAATTTGGAATGGGTCCATGTTTTTGGAACTATTATTATTTTATTATTTTATGTAGAGAAGTGTCAAATATCTGAATGGGTCTCCATAGGATTTAAAAGTGACTTAGGTCTATTTGAAAGTCCATTGTGCTTAAGTGTGACCTATGTAAGATGATTTAAGGGTGAAGTCATGTATTATGGCCAACCAATATGTTGATAATTTATGATATATATATATATATATATATTAAAATCAAATATGTTGATTTCTATATGTTTTAGAAGACTTTTGTGAGATAAAATCAAGGTGTTTGTGAGATTTGTAAAGGAGAGGTAGAGTGCCTAGTTAATGAGTATAGCAGATTGAGGACTATGTGTATGAACTGTAGGTCATATTTATAATGTCAATATAGTGATATTATAGTTTTAGGATATGTTAAGAGGTTTGAGTGTGCATATGAGGATAGTTTGAGTGAAGAAGGAGAGAGATTATGGCATGCGTATATGAGAGGAATATATGAGATAGAGAGAGTTTGTGAAAGGGTTAGAAAATAGAGATCCATCATTAGGTGTTAAAGACATCAATTATAAGGTGGAGGTGTTTAAATGAGGGTTAAAAGGACTTGATATTCCTTATGGGTAGGTTCTCCTTGTGAAACATGTGTTTTACTAAAGGCCTTTGGTTAGGAGGACATGATCAAGGTTTACTAGTCTAAAGGAGTTGATCAGTCTCTTTTTTGTAATTTATTATAGGATATTAGTCCATGTGTTTCAGACTTGAGAGTGGGTTTTATTCCCCATGAGGGTTTCCCATAGGAACTATGTGTTATGTGTTTGGTCTAGTGTATGCATTAAATGAATGAACTCTCTTATTAATATTACTTGATCAAATTTATATATGTTGATTGGTTAATAGTTTAAAGGATTTATATTGAAATTTAAATATATGGGCTCATTGATTCACCCCCTTCTCAATGATTTTACTTCTAGCACTAAGTTACCTACAAAAACTTAAACTAAACATCCTTCACTATTTATAAGAAACCCACCTCCACCTACTCTCCATAGATTACACTTTGAGTCACCATAAAAGTTGAGCTTTATTCATCCTTGAGATGGTGGTATCCATTTAACATACCTTTTGAGAATCCTCCCTTAGGCATAATTAATAGGTCAATTTATGTTGATATCCTAATTGGCTATAATTATTCTTTCATCAATCCTAATTTTGTCTTTATCCTTAATATTAATGACCAAGAATTTTTCATGAATATCTTATAAGATTATATTGGTCATTGTTTTCTCTGTATTCTTTAAGTTTTGGAAGATATTTTTTTTCTTTCCCACCATAAACCCCAAAAATCATGAGGTAACGTAAGTTTCCAAAGTTTTTTGAAAATTTCACTAGAAAATATTGAAGAACATTATAAAATGAAATCAAAGACTATGTTTGGTTAGACCCATCAAACCTTAAAAGATTTAAAGATCATTATTAAAGTTTTATATGCATAAGGACAAAAAAATAATATGAACCATTGATTCATCATTTTGTTCACACAAGACATGTATATTAGGTATCATCAGACCTCTCTTCATCAAATTATCTATCATTAGAATCTTATGTTGTGAAGAAACCCATAATAAGAAGTTGATTTTGGGTAAAATATCCTTATCCAAAATGGAATACCATGGGAAACCATCTAACAGAATGTTTAAGGAAATATTTTATCTTGAATTGACATTGTAGTTTATGGTTGGTGAGAGAGCCCAAACTATATCATCCTTCTTGACAACTTGGCTAATGTGATATTTGTTAATAAGACTAGTTAAGTGATAGATAATTAATTGCTCCTTATAATTTAATATTTAAATGTAAATAGGTTTCTAAACTAAATTTATTTCCTTAACTTTTCTATAATAATAAATTTTCTCTCCCATAGTTATTTTCATTATATTGTTTATTTTGTCCCAAGGCAAAATTCACTCATTGGAGAATTTAAAATCAAATAATAATCATATAAAAGGGACTTCTCTCTACATATTCCATTTGTATCCCTTCCATATTAATTTCCTACCTTGGACAAGAAATACACATAAGCAAGAACCATGCGAAAAGGACTCAACTGCCAATAATCTCTTAGATTTATCGCTATCCATGTATTTATATTTTATTATGCTCATCCATTGATTCTCCTCCTTTAAAAATCTCCACTAATATTTAAAGATTAAGGTTTTTTTTATCTTTATTAAATTATAGATGCCCAATCCACCATATCCTTTAGAGAGGTAAATTCTGTCCTAAGCAGTAAGTGTTAATATTTATTTATCCTCGACACCAATCAATAAAAATATTCTTTGTATTTTTTATAGTTTCTAATCCATAACCACATATATATTAAATATAAAAATCATATACACTATCAAATTTTAGTGGGTACTTTTGACTAATTGAAGTTTTCCACCCTTGCTGAGAGGACATCCTTTCATCCTGGCAGTTTCATTTGGAATCTATCAATAAGGCAGTTCTATATGATTGAGTTTCCATTTATATCATAGAGAGGAATTATATAGATATATGAGATGAAAATCATTAATTTATAGCCCAAGTTTATTTATTTATAAAAATTGGTGTGTTTATAAAGAATAAAAAGTTTTTTTTTTATAAATTCACCTTTTGACTCAAAACTTATTCATAATTTTAAAGTATTTTATTCCATTATTTAGCTTCAATAATTGAGTTTAAACCTAAAAATATGGTGTCATAATTTTTTTTTTGATGAGAAACCAATTTCAAATAAGAAGAAATTCTAGCTCTATTAATTTTTCCTTTTGACAAAGTCATTTGACATACTCCTTCTAAGAGATTTGGCTATAATGATAAACAAGAAAGGAAATAAACAATATCATTGATGGATTTAAATTAAAAATAAACCTTATAGAGATATATTCACTAGGATTAATAACATAGGAGAATAAATACATATGTTAATAAGATTCTTGAACTTATTTTTAAAACTAAAATTTAAAATAATTTTATACAAAAAAACCCAAGAGACTCTATCATAGGCTTTGTTCATGTATAATTTAAATAACATTCCATATTTATTACTTTTTACATATAGTGCATATATTAAATAACAATTATAATCCCATCTTAAATTTTTTTGTCAAAAAAAACCCTCTTTATTGCTGAGAGATAATAGTAGGAAGAATTGATTGGAGTTTGAGAGCTAGGATTTTGGTGATTTTTTTATAAAGAGTATTGTATAAGCTTATATGATATTACCCACATATAATAATTAATTATGGTGCATTAATGACTTTTGAGCATATGTATTTTGAAACAATCTTGTAATATGATTTTTTATTTGTTATTCTTTACATGCTTTGTATGCTATTATATACATATAAATTTAGTATTAAATTCTTGAGAAACATCAACTTTGACACACTTATATTCTTGGAAATTTGTGTAAACATTAATTTATTCATATAGATTAATACATTATGGTGGATTAATGGATTACATGTATACATATTTTAAAACCATCTTGTAATATGCATTTTTCTTGATTACTTTGTTATATTCTTTTTATGTTATTTTAGAAACCTAAATTTGGTATTAAACACTTAGAAACATTAACTATGGTGCACTTTTATATATTTGGTATTTTGTGTACACATTTGAATCTTGTGTATACTTTACCCTATTTGACTACCAACCTATTGTCTTGGATAACAAAATTTACCAGTACACATATTCAAAATCACCCTAATCTATGCAAGAATACTCTAAAATCCTAACTAGTCTATCTTCATATCTAAGATCACTAATTTTCACTCTCAAGATAGTACTAATAATACTTGGATATTTGTGATTTTTCCATAGGTGTTTGTCTATGCCAATAATTTTAAAGAAAACTCAATGACTATTTTTAAAATTATGATGTCTCCATTAGGTCAACATGGACACATTTAATGGGTTGGTCATAGTTATAAATATCAAAGAGTCAAATATAAATATAATTAAATAATAAGGTTACACCCATCTTGGCAAGTCATAATAATCTTGAGAAATCATTTATCCTTCTCCTGAGACATTATCACAAAGGCATACACATATGAAAAAACCTCAAAGGAGAAGCTTTAAAACCAAGTCTACATACAAAACATAGTTTAAAGTTTCATATCTTCAAGTTTTGAAAGCCAAACATTATGTTATAGTCTAGCATGATCACAATGGTGCACACACACACTTAGGTGGGAGGCCTATGTGTGGTTTGAGTCCTCTTCAAAGTATTGGAATGCAAGAAAACTTAGTCACTCAGTGGGGAGTGGTTGGGGTTATCCAACCAGAATTACTAACCCATTTTCAAGGACCATATTATGTCAAAAGTGTAATTAGGGTTTCAAAGGAATAAAAATCAAAATGAGGATTAATGTACATGATCAAAGGAAAACACACACACATGAATTATCTATAGGCCAAATATAATGGTTTAAGGTGACACATACTTGTACATTAAACATGGATAGTAGTGATAAAGCTTATAAGGTACTCATTGTCACAAATATTTGAGATTCACTAATAATTTTTTCATAGGGTTTGAGATCCTATTTTCCAACTTAAGTGGTTTCAAGGTAGATACAAATTAATTTCAAGGGTTGAGATGTATACAATGAGTTACAAATATCAGAACTGAGCAAGTGCATCTCTTCTCCTTTTTTTTGTTAATTCTAAATATAATAAGTTCAATATAAATTTTTGCTTCTAAATTTATATTTTGTATGATTATTTCCATAATTTCCAAAATCTGAAGATTCATAGTTTTATCTAATTTAAATCACATTAATTTCAAAATAAGTAAAACTTTTTGGTGAACCCTACCATTGATTTGAGCACGAAAAACCCTAGGTATTTCCTACCTCAGGGTTTAATATTTTTTTCTTAGGGTTTCATATTTATCATGATTTGGGGTCTGGATTTAATATTTGAATTTTGATTTCACCTTATTCACATATCTAAAACCCTAGCATAGATATAATGGATAATAATAGTTAATATTTTATGATTCATGTTAAGATTATCATGATTACATGTTTATTTCCTAAAATGTATAATATGTTTATGGTTTAGGCAATTAAATAGGTTGAATATATTTATAAAATAAATATAATATTAATAATGATGAATTATTATCGCTCTTTAGTAAGACATATTACATGAATTTTGAATTTGAGATGCTTTTGGTTACTACTAGATAGGAAGGGGCATGTGTGATTCATTTCATTTCTCATTCCCCTAGACATCAAGGTAGTGATAAATACCATTCCTCCCATATTATTTACCCAAGGATTATTTTAGATTTTTAGGTCTATGGTATCATAACATGAAAAGGTAGGGTGCATACTTTTGTATAATTTTCCATGACTATCGATTCTGAATTGTCTAAGGTTCATGATTATAAATCTAAATATTCTCAACCAATGAGAATTAGTGTACTTTATGTGTCCATCCATGATAAAATTAAACCATTTAATGAATATATTCAAATTATCACCATTCATGCATATTATCTATGATTCACTACATAGATGAGTTACTAAAAAAAGTCTAAACCTTATCTCTAATGGTTTTTCACTTGAAGATAAACTTGTAATTACTCAAAATACTAAGCATGCTATAATCAATTACATTTATAGATCCCCATTTAAAACCTACATGTCTCAAAATATCTGATCTTTAACATAGGTTAAGAAACTAAAATCATATATGAATAACAAATCAAAAAATTGACATATGCGTAATACATCTCCAAGTGAAACTCTTAGGAACATGGTTCAAAACAAAGTGACCATAGTACCTCCTATGCATCTTGTGAGAATATTTAAATAATATATTTTTTATCATAGAGTTAATGGGATTATCATGGATAGCAACCATTTTTTAAAATACATAATATAAGGTCTTATTGATAGTGGTGATATTACATTGAATGCTTATTGAAACACCACTAGTCTTAAATACACCTTCCAATATTGAGTAACCCACTAAAATTATGGTTCTTTCTTCCAAAGTTAAATTAAAATAAAAGAGTTACCTAAAGAAGGATTGCATAAGAAAGATGCACATAAAAAGGAAGTTCATAATAAATATGTACCCAATAAGATTAATATTACAAACATGGTTTCTAAGTAGTCAACCACAACTTCCTCTACATTTACAAAACAAAATGAAGAAGGCCATCCCATAGATGATATAATTTCATACCCACAACCATCTAATCATAAATCATCTCGATGATGAGAAATATTATTAAGATTAAATAAAATCTAATAAAATAATTCCAAAACATGGTGCACTTGGTTATACACACTCTAATATAAATAAGAAATATGATTATAATGACATATCTAAATTAGTGGATGTTTAAAACTATGGCATACAATAAAAAATATCAAACTATTAACATGGGTCAAGTATCACTAGATGAATTAACTTAAGCATGATTACCATAAGTATCTAATGTGAACAAAATCATATGTGTTATTATGAATTTAACACCAAAAATATAGATATATAATTAAATTAATCATGATCTATATTAACTAAATAAAAATTAGTAAGTGAAGAAGACCTATTTTATATGCATGGTTGGTTAGATTTTCCTGCCCATTTGATTTTTTGAATTGTGATGAGATCACTAGTTATTTACAATTGTGATATAAATTTCACTTCAATGATATATTATTCACATGTTACATTTGAAAACACTAATGAAAAACTTTGAAATTTATATATATATATATATATATATATATTTAAAATATACAAAAATAGGATGTATGAATGGCATGATTTACTAGTATACATGATTGATTGATGTTATTTATCATATACAGGGTGAATTATATACCTACTTTATACACATTATTTTTATGGTATACATGATTGGTATGAAATATATATAATCTACATATGATACATGGACATACAATGTGTGAAATTATTTACATCTAGGGGCTATCTTTCTACATTAGGGGTATGCCTCCACTGGGTGCTTCTTTACACACTTATCAAGTTATAACATATATATTATTCTGTTAAATTTTTTATAATGTTATACATGACTTGTTATTGATTATAAGTTTAGAGTGATAATTCATACAAATATTATGATTTGATATACCAAATGAAGACATTGATTTATTATGTGGACTAACATTGATTGATCTATGTGTGTTTGATGTTGATGATTATTACATTGTGTGATCATTGATGTGTGTTATTCAAGTGAATTGATTTTGGATTATCATTACACTAGTATTATAGGATCCTTTAATCCAAATCATGGTCATGTTGTGTTCATGTAGGGTCATAGTTGAAATAAGTCTTTAGTGCTTGTATTGTAGGATCATGATATTGTGTATGTATGTGTGGTTACATATATGACTATTGTTGATATTTGTGTCATAATTTATATCATAAACAACTATAATGTTATGATTTTATGTTTTATATCATGCATATACTATGATACCTATTATTTCATGGCTAATTGATATATATATTTGATAGGACACTTATATGTGTATACATAATATTTTCAAACTTTATCAATTACCGATGCATTCTCTCTCATAGGAACCCATTGAGTCTCAATCTCTCTGAGTGCATGCCTTAAAGGGTCTAATAAGAAAGGGGTGGGAAAACAATTGGTGATTCATAATATTATTTACCCCTATACCACCACTTGAAATCAACACAAACCTTTCCTATACACTTCCCTAAGATTTGACACCTCCTTTACACACTCCTTCAAGTAATTAACCACCTTAATCAGCCCTTCACTAAGCCAATTTTTTTTTAATGTTTAATAAATAATGTCTCCTTGGGCTAACCCTGTACTCAAATTAATATTATCACATTACGAGTCTAGGATGGCCTTGTCCTACCTAGACTGAGACCTAATTTACTTTTCTCAATTAACGATACAAGTTCAAATTGGGATGAAACTATCAGATAAACTTTTGGAAAGGTTTAGGGTTATATTAAAATATATATACACACATACTTTTCACCATTTATTATAGAGAGAGACATATTTAATTATTCATTTATGATTCTTTATAATCTGGTCTTCCACCATTCTACTTAAGGAGTTTGGGACCTAATTTACTTTTCTCAATTAATGATACAAGATCAAATTAGGATGAAACTATTAGATAACCTTTTGGAAAGGTTTAGGGTTATATTAAAATATATATACACACATATTTTTCACCATTTATTAAAGAGATACATAGTTAATTATTCATTTATTATTCTTTATAATTTGGTCTTCCACCATTATACTTAAGGAGTCATTGCTTAGGGTTTATACTTGGAGAAGAATATTTTATTATGGAAAAATATTAGATGATTTATCCTATCTTAGTGATACTTATAAACCAAAACAACCTCTTGTGATTTGGCCAAAGGAGAGATTGAGTCTTACAAGGTTTGTCTTCATGGTAAGTATCTCTAACTTTACTCCTCTATTTTAGTAGATAGAAGTAGAATAAGTAATTTATTTTGAATGTATTTATCTATCCATGTATTAGGGTCATATCTATACATAATTTAATTAGGATTATTATATGCATGTTTAGTTTTATGTTTATTACACTTTGTATTTACTTTGTGAATATAGAAAACATAAGACATAACTAGGGTTATTGCATGGTGTTGCTTGAATATAGGATTTGAAACCCTCTTTAGTCATATCATTGTGGTAAGGGACCCCTTGGTTAGGTCTAGTGGACCTATCTTGGTCATGACATTTCTTGTCTAAAATTTACCAACAAGCAAAAGTGTAAGTGTGATTTATATTCTCTGAGCTAGGATTGATTTGTAGGTCAGCTACATTTTCCCTTGTATACATTCTAGGGAACCTGATGTGAATCTAACCTTTGTAATTATTCTTTCAAACATCCATTTTATTATCATATTATATATTTTTATTTCTTTAGTACTGTATAAAACTTGTTAATAAAATTTAGCATTATATGTTTTACACATTCTCTCCAAATGGACTCTATTTTATCTATGTAGGTCTTATCTAAATACAGGTGATTGGATCGATCAACTTATCATAGTTCTCTTCTCCAACCACAAGATTACAAACTTCATTAACCTAGTCAACTATGTTGGTAGTTATCTTTTTCAACATATAGGTTTGTAGACTTATTTGAACCAATCGAAACTATTTGTAGATTATTTTTAGAATATAGGTTTTGTAGACTTTATCAACCCAGTTGACTCTATTCATAAAATATAAAAATCAAAATTTTATCAACACAACATAAAAATTTAAGAATTAGGAATATTAAAAATTACCAAGGTTCAGTTTTGCCTTCTATGTCATTTTTATTTATCATTTACAGTCTTATTTTTCATAGTTGATAGTTTATAAAATTGTAACCTGACAACAAACTGGGTTGACTAGTTTGACATCATTTGTATCCCATCTTCTCTCTAGAAGACAAAATTGACCTGATCGATTGTGCTCTTTTAGATATTGATTATATAGAATAGTAGTAACCCTATCAACTTTGTTCTATATTTTTTACATACAATGTCACCTAAACTGAGTCTATACTCTTCACAAATAGAGAAATTATTATTTTTTACTAGTAATTAATTTAATTTTTATTTCAGTTGCTTGCATGCTTAGAGTAAAAAACATAGGCTAATTAGGTGGTTTTAAATTTACTAATTTAGTCACACTAATTTTATCTTTTACACACATTTTCAAATCACTTAATAGTAAAAAAAATTAAATATTTTCTTCCCAAGGTCTACCTATTTGGATTTCATCACCAAAGGAGAAGTCCATTTGGTTTTTTGTCCAAGTGTAAACATGTGGTTGATGGTATATATTAGAAAATAAATTGAAACCCTAATTTTTTTGAGATTATGAATCAAGGGGGTAGACCCCAATACCATTCCAATACCATCACCTATATACATCCCTTTTAGCCTAAACTACTTGAAACTATCCATAAATTACTTTCTAGTTCTTTCTTTCAACAAACTCCCTATCACATTAATTTTAAAATTCATTATAACTTAATAAAATTGAGGAATGACCACTTAGATTAGCATTTACATTCAAGTTTTTCTACTTACAATTTGATCATTATATTTTGTATTGCAAAACTTGTACTAGATAACATTAGTACAAGGTTTATGTGATGTGCTATAATTAGATCAAACACATTGATATAATTGATTGTGTGCTTCATTATATTTGATTAGATATTATTTTGAAATGTTTTTGCCTATTTTTAGAACACATCCATCCCTATTGACATAGTATCTTATAGAATGTTAGTTTTACTTATCTTCAATACACAGTCACCCTATATAACTGTGTACCTTTTTAGCCTATTCAGTTTCTCCATATAAAGTATAAAGTTGACATATATAACTATGAATATTATTGGCCTACCTTAGTTTTACCATCTATAAAACATAGTTGAGTAGTTTGACTATTTTTTACATCCTATTATGTTGATCTTTCCCAAAAATTCTATAGACTATGTTGATTTTGTACCTTTTAGTCGATACTATTATGTGTTTGGTCAACTTTTTCCCTATTTTTACTTCTTGCTTATTGATTTCAGATTATACCTTCAAGCATCATGAAATCCCCTATCATAATCTTTTTGGACAACCTGAATCCATTTAAAAGCTATATGGGATGCTATTTTATTCCTACCTTCACTACCCAAGAGGATTTTCACTCTTGGAGCACCTTTTCTCATCCATCATATTTTAAATACAATATGGTCCAAATCAATCCAAAAAATGAGATTAGTGGATTAGATCCATTCTATACTTCTCAAGATAATTCTCACTTTAAGGCACCTTATTATACTATGGGGAAATTGACACAAGCCTAACAAACAACCCCACAGGAAACCTTCTCAACACCAACTAATTTTCTCCTACCAATCCACAACCTAGATACCCTACCAATAATATCAATTTGGCAACTCCCCATCCTACCAATCCTAATAATCCTCCCTATAACACCAACCCACCAATTGATACAACTCAAATTATATCAAAAATAGTGCAATAAATGAACATCATACAAACATATAACACCTCTCAAATGATTCAACAAAAACATCATTTGATAAACATGGCTAATCAAAATCTTATTATTATTCCCAAAAATAACTAAAATTTCATCCCTCCACATCTTAAAGATGTTGAGGGAAATATCATTCCCCAACCTATTATGCATAACAAGATGCTGAAACACATTCAAAATGAACCTCTATCCCCCTTCATTATATCTATTGATATTGGTAATATATATCCAACTATTAAATATGATGGGACTAAAGATGCCACATATTTTCTCAAAGCATTATGTAATCTTTATAAAGAGTGGATCCAAATTAATACCTTCACCACTACCAAAATTTTAGTTAAAACCTTCACAGGTGACCTTTTATAATGGTACAACCAATTCCCCCAACATTCCATATGGAAACTTGAGGATTTAGTCAATATTATAGTTAAGGAATTCAATCATAATGATCTTCCTAAAATTTGTCTTAGTCATTTCATAAATGCTAAGAAATCTCCTATTGAATCATCTCATTATTTTATCAAATGATGGAAATATTTGTTTCACAAAGCCAACCACAACATGATTGATGATAAATTGTTCAAAATTTTCATCATTTCCTTAATAATTTTTATCCCCAAATTTAAATGATGCTATCAATCAAGCTAAGTAACAATACTTTCCAATGAAATAATTTGAACTCAACACTAAAACCATCAAGGGATCTTTCCAACACTCAAATGATACAATCACTAACAATATTCCTCAACTAAAAATAAGAGAGCCAAAATGGAAAATCCTCAACCTTCCCATACTCTATTAAAAAAATGAAACAAATTTTATCACCTTCTAAACCATTCACGTAAGCTAATAATCCCAATTAATGTTATAAACCTACCAAATTTTGTTGGTTTCATGTTGATATAGGTCATTCCCATGAATACTATCATGGGCTTAAAATTTTTGTCATTTATTTTATGTTAAGAGATACATTCAATCATGATACCATGATAAAAATCTATCATCATGATTATGTTAATGATTTTCAAAATAAAAAAATTCAAATCTTCTTCCTCTAACAATCCAAATTTTTTAATACATCCAACCCTCAACATTCCAACAAGGATATTTGTATGATTTATGCCAAATGTGATCAATAATATACCAATTTCAAATACATGAATACGGATAAAGTTAATTATTGATGTAAACCAACCCAAAAATATCTTATCACAAAACCAAAGAAACCATCATTATAAGAGAAAATTATCAAAGATACTATTACCACTAACCTACCTTCAAAAACCAATGAGGAACTACTTCCTTAATCAAAACCTCTAACTATGTTTATTCCTATGAAAAATATTTTACCTTTCAAAACTTATGATGGTTATTCCTCTTCAAGAACTAATTGGAATAAGACACTTGGGTGTGAAGTAATCACTTTAAGTGATTGTTGTTTTGTCATCTTGTGGTACCAACTAGAAGGCATCTAACCAACTCCCTACCGACTCAAGAATCATTGAGAAATGGGCACATGGAAAAATCATGGCATAATGGAAGTAGGGTACTGGAGATGGTATAATAATTTCACCCAGCACTAGCTCAACCCCTAGCATGCTCCTTTCACTATGGCACTAAGATACTCCTAAGTACTATAAAGACTAGCTTAATCTAGTTGATGAGAGAGGTGAGTTGGAGTATACAATCTCTATAATATTATTTATAAATTTTATATTCTCCATTTGGCTATAGTTTTAGCATGGACTCCTCTGGTGCTCCTCATTATAGTGCCCAAGCTCACCTATGAACCTTTGGGGCTATAGAATCTTTAAGATGAGCATTTTCTCAATTTTCATTGATATATAATTTGTAATTAAACTCTGTTTAATGATGAATGACATTACATCTAATGAGTGTTAGTCTAGTCTACATGGTTATAGTTATAGGCTTATAATGAGAATGGTTTGTGCAATGTTTGCAATAGTTGCAATGTTTAACCTTATATTATTAATATTGAGTTTGAACAAGATTTTGGCCTATCCTGTTCATGGTTTTTATGTAGTTTATGATGACATCAACACTCTATATATAAAATTCTCTAAGTATAGGTAATAACCCATACCTCATGATGATACCTATGCCAAAGTGTGAGCCTAAGCCTAAGGCCATCTAAGTACCCCATTAAACCCCCTAAGTGCCTAAATGATGATAAGCCAAAGAAACCAAAGGCTTGTGTCTATGAAGCTATAAAACCACATCATATAGGATTTCACCTAATAGATAGTTAGATCCTCCCTATAATGGCTTTCACCCATGAATTTACCACCACCATTCTAATATCTAAAGTCCTTGGAAGATAGAGTTACACCATGACACAACTAGCCCAATATGGGCCCCAATACTTTCTCTACTATGCTTCAAGTGGGCACATAAGTCTTACACCTTATGTGAAGTGATGCTAGCATAGTTGAGTGATAAATTTTAAGCATTATAAGATTAGTCAAGGTTTATGCTTAGTTGTGACAAGTCTAGATCTAACTTGAACAACTAGATAAGCACCTGATAGCACTGATGACTTAAGGCCCCTACTTTTCTACAACATTTTGGTTCCATTATTGAGACTCATGTTGAATTTTATTACTATAATGGTGTATCAGAATGATGCTCTAAATATTCCTCAAGAATATTAAGCACTGGATAGAATAAGTGGAGGACAACTTTATGCTAAGGCACTCAAATTGTAGAGGATAAAACCCAAGGAAGTGGGTCTAGGACCATCTATATGATGCTCTATATGAGGTTTTATTTTATGAACTAATTGAGTAGGTGTAATGATGGTTGGCTGATTATGTAAAAAATAAAATTTTAAGCTATGTACAAAACTTTGAGTGGATGAAAGAGTGCCTAGAAAGGATTTAGAACTTAGATTTCACTTAGACTAGAGTGTAGACAAATGGTAGAAAGGGGTGATGAATAGCTATGTGATTAAATTCATAGTATCAACATACTCTTATCCTGAAGAAGTATAATATCAATTATTTCATGAACCTAAAGGAATGTTTGTGAGAGAGTTTGGTATCAAACTTAAGAAGATGATGGTGGATTATAAATTTGAACCATGAGAATGGAAGGCTAAAGTCCTCTCACATATGATCAGTGTAAAAAGGAATAAGGGGATGTGTAGGTGAAGCGTAATAAAATAGGATGAATAATTTGACACCTGAGAGCTCAATAGATAGGATTATAACAAGAGGAGGCATAGGATAATGGAATACGTAGAACTTAGAAGTACTGAGAGGACTTATAATGAGTAGGAAGGGCATGGGGAAGGATTTATTAAATGGTAACATAGCTTAAAGGAGGGAAAAATTAAAGCTATAAAATAAGATCCATAGTTGATAGGTGAAGGATACTTAGGGTCCTTGAATAATTTAACCATTGGAGATGCACCAAATACACCTACCTTCTTTAGACCTATGATATGAGCTCATGCACGAAATCTGTCATATGAAGGCAAAATATTGATAAACAACCCAATTATCAACCTTAAATTTGATTATTTTATAGACTTAGACTATAATTTTGTGATTGAATAAGTTGTTCCTTATAAGGAGCTAAGTGATGATACCTCTAGACCTTGGGGCACTAGCTCGACTAGACAAAACATGAGTGCAAACATTCTAGTCTAGCCAATGTTAGCTACATAACCTAGGCAAAAACCTAAAAGGAGTGGCTTAGTGCCACTAGTCAGTATTAAAGTGACATTATCATCCATAACACTAGTGGTAATAATGGGACCAGTGCCTAGCTTAGTGACCGGAGGTGTTGAAGGACCACTTCTAGGATAAGTACTAAGGGACAAGTGCCTTAGACACTGGTTACTCCCCTACCCTAGATTTATTATGAGATGGCCATGCATCTACCTAAGTATTGAGGCATAGAGAATGTTTTAGAGTATGTGTTCAAGTTTGAACTAAAATGGTGTGCTTGGGGTATAACCTAGTCTAAGCACAAGGCCACTTAGTTTGTGACAACTTTGCTTGATCATGCCCATACTTGGTACAGGAAGTTTGATCTTAACTAGGCTATGGTTTATTAAAACACCCTAAAGGACACATTCTTGAAGGAGTTTGACATACCTAAGTTTGAATATTAGAGCATCTCCATTCTTAAAGAAGTTAACCAAGGATTCTCAGAGAGCATCCACTTATATGATGCTAGATTTAAAACTATTTTTTCTAAGCTCCCTTATGATATTCATCCTTCCTAACATGTATAATGCTTTTTTTGGGGATTATTAGTACCATTAATAAGGGTATTGTCCATGAAACATTCACATACCCTTGGGAAGCACTTGAAGCTACACTTAGATCCAAGGTAGTCAGGAACACTGACATAAGAATTAGCCCTTTAATAGAGGTATAAATTGAATCTATGGCCTCCTTATATAAAATTTGATCTCTAGTTCATCACAAGATGTTTAAAGTGGGTTATGGTGTACTAATTATGAGATGGAAGTCCATAATAAGAACAAATATCCTTAAAAGAATGTGTGCACATTTCTTTTTAGCTATGAGGTATGTCATGAGGTGAATGATGTTCACAATTGCCCTTTGTTGCAACATGCTAGTCAGGTTAGTATAACCACCTATTAATAGTTATGTGATGCTTATAATCATACCATTATTGATTGAAATGTAATTAATGAGATGTATGAGAACATGGGGAGAGGTGTATATCAAGTAATGATAGTAGTAAGAGGGTAGGCAACCCAAAAAAATGAGGGATATGGCCAATAAGATTAAGGATATGGGATGTAAAGAGGCATTTAAGGGTGAGTTGGTAGATGTGGTAGAGGAAGGTTCCCACCATGATCATGTTACAAGTGTATATTGACCAAACACTATTAACATAACTACCCTACAAATCTAATGTGTGGGTATTGTCAAGGAACACACAAGGTTGAGGAATGACCTGACTTATACAAAAATTGACCCAAGGTAGGCCCAACATAGACAAGGGCATAAGAATGATCAGGTGTGATCTTAAAGTGGAAAAATATACTCCAAAGGTGAAACTAACTTGTATGGATCCAATCAAGGGACATGCAACTACTCAGAGTGGACTCACTACTAAACTACCAGTTGTGCCATTACTAGAGTTACACCTAGAAATATTGGGAGCTAAGCTACACTAAGTATATAACATACTTTAAACCTAAAGATATAACTTATGTAGACCCTTCATGCTAAAAATATGTATTTCAATAGGTGATGAGTGTGATTCAAAACCTATAAGGAGAGCTCCAATTAGTGTGAGACTTAGGGGTGTAGGCTTCTGCCTCTTACAAGAAGTAGGATGGTCACTAGACTAAAGTATAATAACTAATGGAGATCTTGCATCTCCTAAAAATAGAAGGGATGTTACCTATATTAAAAAAATTGATTTTATAATATGTAGGGTAATAATCAGTTAAAGTTGTTATGGTATGCATGGAAAGGGTAAAAGAGGTCAGGCATACCCAAAATACATCATATGATAAATAAATCTTGGTGAATGCCATCATCGATGGATGATCCATTTATAAGGTCCTTATCAATATAGGTGCCAAGGTCAATATCTTAACCAAGAACACATGTGAGAAGATGGGTAGGTTAGCCTTGAGGCCTTCTCCCCATGTCCTCTTTATGGCCAATAAGACCCAAGTATAATTGATCAAAATTCTAAAGGGCATCATTATAGATATTATGGGCATCAAATTCCATGCTAAATTCAAGGTAATTGAGTTGGTTGAATAAAATAAATATCCATCACTTATAAGAAGGTCATGGTGCTATGTAAATAATGCTGATATGCACTTTAAGAAGAGATATATGGCCTTCAAAAATGGCAAGGAAAGGGTAGTGATTCCCCTCTCTAATAACCAATGACCCCATTATGTAGAGAGTGTTGATCTTGAGGATGAGATCAACCATATATATAACATCATGATCCAAGACATCAATAATATTGAACCCACTAATCAAGGAGTGATCTCTTAGGAAGATGGAAAATTATCCTTAGACACCATTGATGTTACTTGTGATTGATGGGTTGAAGAAGCTTATGAGGCCACTAGTCTCAGGTGCTACTTGGTGTGCACAAAGCCACTAAAACCTGTGAGGACTGGCTAGGTCTAGATTGGTCACACTCCAAAATGATTGGTCCATTATGAGGAAAAGCAAGGAAAGAGGGCACTCTACTTGAGCAAAGGTAAACTTATGGTGTTCCCAAAATTTAGAAAGAGCAACCTAGTGGAAAGGTATCTCCATGACATCAAAGCATACATCCTTGAAAAGATAGATATAATGGGTACACTAGTATATATATTAAAAATCATTTCCACTCATTAGTGGGAAGCGTACAAGTATAATTTTACAACTTGGTAAGATGTGAAAGAAGCCATTTTCACTATATTTGTGATAAGTAATAAGGCCTTGGATATATCAGCATACTCTAGTGACTTTGATCTCATATTGCATGTGCACTTCTACAAAGAAACATGGACTGATTGTGATAGGGCTACCTCAAAGAAACCATGGGTGCACACCTTATATATAAATCTAAAGACATGGGTGTGAGCATGGTATATGGTCAATGAGACACATTGTGAAATAATTAATTGGGATGTCATTAAGGAGAAGTTTTTTCACACCTCATTTTCTTCATAAAACTTGGAGTTGATCAAGCCACTACAAGTAATTCAAAGGGAAATATTTGAAGACACCACAATCCTTGATGAATGCCTTAAAGACATGTTTGGGGAGAGAGGGTTGGTACTCCTAACTTTATTTGAGGATGAAATTATCAATAATGACTCAATTGAAGATGATGATGAAACTTATAAGGAACACTATTGGAAATACCTGAAAAGAAAAAGGAAGCTCGTATGCCAAATAGATGATGGTGATCCTAGTGAAAAAGACACAACTCATATTCATATAAAGAAAACTAAGGGAACTCAAAAAAATAAGGACTCACACCAAGTAAAGAATGAGCCCTACTACATACCACTAAATACCATCAAGGTGGACATTATCATAGAAAGAGAACCCAAGATGGCTACTCTAGGTGCCTATTTGTCTATTTTAGAACTAAAATGCATTGTAGATATCCTAAAAGAATTTTAAGACTTATTACCTAGGAATTATCAATATATGAAGAGAACCCATCCATCCCTTGGGAAGATGAACATAAATCTAATTAATGATGTAAGACTAGTCAAGAAGCACCCCTACAAGATGAATCTTAACCTCTATGATAATGTTAAGACATAAAATGATGTAATGATAGCTATATGGGTCATTTAACCTATGCAGGAGTCTGATTAGGTAAGCCCAATGGTGATTAGCATCAATGAATATGGGCACATTCACATTTGCATTAATTATAGAATGTTGAATGCCACTTACATCACTAACACCTTTTTGTCTCTATTCATTGATGATGACCTAGATAACATTGTAGGCTATGAGATCTACACCTTCACTGATGGGTTCTCTAGATACCATCAAGTCTAGATTTAGGAGGATAATCCCAAAATAACCATTACAACTAAATGGGGCTATTTTGCTTGTAACATGATGCTCTTTGGACTAAAAAATGTGCCAGTCATGTTCTCTATAGTGGTGATCACCATGTTTAAATAATTCATCCTCAAGTTCCTCTAAGTATACCAAGATGATTAGATGGTGTATGGCCTCATGAAGGACCATTATGATAACCTATAACTAATGTTTGAGAGGTGCAGATAGCTTTAGATATCTTTAAACCTAAAGAAGTGCATATTCAAAACACCTTTTAGAATGCTACTTGGGCACATCATCTACAAAGATGGTATGCTCATTGATCTCACAAATATTATGATAATCATTCAACTCTAGACTCTTTCCACACAAAAAGATGTTCATGCCTTTCTTGGGCACTGTGGATATTATAGAATGTTCATAAGGAGATATGCAAAGATTGTGATACCACTAGAGGAGATCTTATGTAAGGATGACCAATTATATTGGGGAAAGTGTAAGAGGATGAATTTGAAACTTTGAAGCTAAAGTTAGCTAGCATGCTTATTTTACAATTTACTAACTAGATGATCCCATTCCACTTCCATGTCAATGCATTTAGCTCTATGATTGGTACAATCCTGGCATAGCCTAGTGAAGGCAAAATGGATCACCCCATCTCCTTTACTAACACAAAATTTATGAAGGTAGAGTAGAACTATACCAAAAATGAGAAAGAGGAACTCACCATGGTTTATGCCCTAAAAAAATTTAGACAATAATTGTTGTTGACCCCATTCATCTTCTTCACTGACCATGAGGCACTTAAGTACCTTTTGAATAAGCCCATTCTCCATGGGCACATTTGTAGATGGATATTTATATTTCAATAATTCCATTTCTCCATTATAATCAAGCCTAAAAAATAGAATTTGAGTCTAGACCATTTATACCATATTGAATTCAATGATGTAGTAATCTTATTAATGATGATATCCTAGATACATAACTCTACAGAGTACAGTGCAGCCATGAGGACTTGGTGGAGATAGAAACTTTTATAACATATAGATATAGACCTAAGATAATGTGAACCATAGAAAATAAATAGATTACATTTTGTGTTATCCCTTTTCATCTCATTAGTGGGGAACTATATAAACTAGGTAGAGATGAATTCCTACATTGATGTGTCTTGGAACATGAAAGGGACTCCATTATAGATGAGGAACATGAGGGGATAATAGGAGGCCATTTGTGGGAGATGTAATGGAATGAAAGGTATTTTAATCAATATTGTGGTGGCAAAGTTTATTTTAGGATGTCAAAGATTGTGCCAAATCCTATGATATATGCCAGTGCATAGGGAAGCCCAACCACTAGGATGAGATGCCTCTCATCTCCATTTTTTCCTAGGTGTAATTCAATAAATAGGCCATTGATTTTTTTGGACTAATTACTCCCATAAAAAGGCACACATGCAAGAGATAAATTCTAGCCACCACTAACTATTTTACCAAGTGGGTCAAGGTTGCACCAACCAAAAACTACATAGATGCCATATCTATAAGGTTCATATGGGAGAATATCATAAGTCACTATGGGTGCCCACTTAGCTTGACTAGCGATAGAAGCACACACTTCATTAATGAATTTGTGTGGATCCTTATAATATAATACATGATGGTGTACCATAAGACAATGCCTTATCATCCCCAAATGAATGGCACATCTGAGGCATTAAATAATATCCTAGGGATGTGCCTCATGAAGATATGTGATATTGGTCATAAATATTGGGATAATCGAGTGTTAATAGTTTTATGCTCATATAACATAACCTATAAGTGCTTGAACAAAGCTACACCATTTTAACTAGTGTTTGGCACTAAGGAAATTATACCGATGGAGTTTTTAGTGCCATCATTATGTATCATGAAAATTGGTTAATTAGATGAACAAAAATCATTGAATGTAAGGTTGGAGAAATTGGAACACTTAAATGAGATGTATACCTAGGTAAAGTGGAACCAACAAATTGATATGGCATGTGAGAAGCTCTATCATGATAATCATATCAAACATAAAGTAATAATTGAATGAGAATTAGTCTTGCTCTATGACTCCAATTACCTTAAGCACCTGATAAATCTGTAGATAAGGTGGATGGGCCCATATTTCATCCATAATATATTAGAGACTATTTCATGCAAGCTGCACATGTTGTTAGGTGAAATAGTCCATGGGAATTTTAATGGTAACCAATTAAAGACTTATAATAAGTAATATGGCACTTGTGCTAATAGACACCAACTCCCTAGTCATGAGCCAGTGGTATTGTGCAACTAGAATAAAGTTTGGCATAAGCTAAATAGTTCTTAATGAATTGGGTTTTGTTGTGTTGTTATAGGGATAAGTGAATAATTATCACTTTGAGGGATACTAATAAAAATATTATGACACCTTCATGTATATATCTAGCCAAGTGAGCCCAACATGGATGATTTCTAAGTGACTAAGGCTAGACACATAAGTTATGGGCATGTGAGGTTTGTCAATTTTAGATATAAGGTACACCAAATCTTTGTATACAAGATTCATAAAGTGAGGCACCTTGAGGCCCATTATAGGATTATTCTAGCACTTCAACACATATTACCAGTTAGGTAAATCAAATGAGGTTGCTTTCTAAGAACCTACATACTAAAACCTAAGTATTTAGGTGCATAAAACTCACTAGAATTGGGAAATAGGAATACCAAGTGATGAAGAAAGAAGCACAAAGTGATTATGTGCACAAGATAAAATAAAGGCATATAGGATGCTACGTGTACAAGACACCTTTAGAGTTATGCACTAGAGGACTAGTGTAAGAAATTTTTATGGGGTAGGACAGCCCAAAGTAAGAGATGAAAGCATAGAGAAATCAACTAATATAAGAAAGCACTCTTGGAATGGAAGAAAAATAGGAAGAGGAGATGGGACCATGTAGGATGAATTGTGCACATGTGCGGTGCTACACCTATGTTACCATAACTAAGGTGAAGGTCACATCAAGTAAACAATAATTCAAGAGAAACATCATCACAACAAGCTAGCATCCACCCAAAGTGAGGTAGGAAGTGACCATTTGAACTACACAACACTTCACCAGAAAATTGTTAGGAGAATTAATTGAGACAAATATAGAGGCATAAAGATATGCATTAAATGTGTACATGATAGTATATTTTCATGGATTTCATGAGCTTTGGTGAACCCTAATAATTCTAGGTGCTACCATACCATTAAATACCAATAATTAATTTGGTAGTTAGATTAAAGGCATAAAGCAATAGAGGAACAACTAGTTAGGGTTACAAACTCAAAATTAATTTGAACTTAGAGCAAAAAACAAGATCCAAACTAGCGAATCAAATCCAAAGAAAAAAGACACTACTACAATAAGAAATCTATCACCTATAGATGCCAAAAGTGAATGAGTGAATAAAGGGAGGAATCGTGCTCTCTTTGAGACTATCATAGAGGATGTAAGGCATAGAGTGTACAAGAACCAAGCAACATAAAATGGGAATTATGATAAGGACACCATTAACAACAATTAAAACTCAAGATCTGAGGTCACAATCAGAAATATCATGACTATGAGGTGCACCATAAAAAATTATATGCTTTGGCAACATGAATAAACCATACTTCAACACTAGCCAATTTATAATAGAGAAGAAATGAATGAGTTCTACCCCATAGTAGTTACCAAAGGATGACAAGAGGGCATGCATGATATAAGAAGTGACCCTGGTGAAAAAAAAGACATAGTTGGTGGAAGGAGTTAGCATTGTCAAGGTTGATTTAGAGGCACTTAGAAGAATGTCATACCAAGAGATGTAGTTCTTGAAGGAAATATTGGTAGGAGAGAGTTGGACATCCTTTGCGTATACCTATAGACTCAAGGAATATAACCATTAAACTTTGAGTAATGCATAAGATATATCATAAGATTAGATAATAGACATGGGGGCCAAAATAGAATCAGGCATGGGATTTTTTGATGTCTCTATCTAAGACAAACTTGCAGCCACCAATGCAACTCAACTCTATGAGTTGCCATGTTTCATAAATCTAGAGGAACTCATATAGTTCCTCCTCTCATGAATCCATAGAGATCATATCTATTCCATTGTGAGGTGCATACAAATATCAACATGCCTAACAGGTAGGATTAGCAGGCTCTCAGACTCTGCTACAAACATCCACTAGATGATGGCTAATGATACTAAAGTTGAGAGGGTCAAAAAAACTTAGGTATTATAAGGGAGGTTTTGAATTCCTAATCAAAAATATCAAGGACCCTAGAATGAGGGCATTTTCACACCTCATGAGTTCAAAACTTTTCCCCAATGGTTGATTGGTAGACATCACCAAGGCCTACTTACGCATCACCTATCACATCGTGTAGGGGTTAAATTTAACATCACCAAGTTTATAGTAGAGGAAATGGTGAAGAATGCATTGGAATGTGATACAACATGGGAGACCTTTTTGTGGGGATTGATTTTGATCCTAATGGTCATAGAGGAGATTGGAGTGCCAAATGGTGATGTGGATAACCTTTGTGTATTCCTAGTACACAAGGACTCCCTGGTGATAAAATATCAAAACTTCACCTACCCCCTAGCCTTCTCCCAAAAATATAAGAATCACATGATGGGATGGTGTGCCTAGTACATCAAATAATTCAAAGAGGAATGGTGTATTCCTGAGGATCTCCCTCAAAATATTTTTAGGATGACAACCTTTTCCATAATGAAACACTTCTATGTAGTGCACTTGGTGCTCACATATGGTAACAAATTTGACTAGTGAATCTCTCCTATGCCTTCTTAGCTAAATACTTTAGGTACATGCTTCAAATTATCCCCAATACATAATAGTTAGACATCCTAATAAATACCATGGATTTGGAAAGGAGTAGGTTGTAGTATCAATACAACACCTAGGGGAGAAGGCAACCAAGGACAAGGAGGATGACTTAGATCTTATCAACATCCCTCCCCTCCAAAAAGAGGTGATATACATGCACATACACATGATTTAAAATGAGATGAAGCTAATGAATAAGGGTTCATCCCTAATAAATATGATGACCTCCCCCTCTAGATCAATGATGAAGGGAAGCTAACATCAATAGCATTTAATAAGTCTCCCGAAAAGAAGAAGGGGGAGACACTTGAGGAGATACAAGAGTGCATTAGATTAAAGATCACATCTAGTGATAAAGCCACTCCCTCTACACCAAATAAGAATCATGTGGCCTTCGTGACATGGATTACTTTACGCAAGTTAAAGGAGATGAAAAAGAATAAGTCTAAGGGCATAGTGGCAATTCTCATGGTAACCTTATTAGAGATAGAGGTGCAACAGGTGCACAAATAAGTAAAATCACAATAAGAAAGTGAAGAAATAGAATAGGAAGAATATGGAGGGATGAAAGTATACCTCATCCAAGAAGAAGAAATAGGAGATGAGCCTAGTGACAGAATATTATGAGGCTCCTCAAGGTGACATTGCTATCACACTTGGGGAAGCAAAAAATCCATCAAGCACCTCACCCATGGAACCCACTACATGACCTCTATGAACTAAAGAGGAAAAGAGGCACTGGTGAATGGAAATGGACCTTATTAAGGTGCATACATAGGCTACACTAGAGATAGATTAGAAAAGAGAGGCCATGAGGGTAGCCATCATAACCAAGGTAGAGATTGATAAGGTTGAGGCTAAATAAATAAAGTCCAAGGAGGAAAATATAGTCATGATAATAAAGAAGAGGAAGGTGGATATAAATAAAGCCTAAGAAGAAAGGGCCAAGAGAGAAAGGTAAGAAAAGAGGGTTGTCACAAGCATGAAACCCATGAGGGAAAAAGTAGAATAGGCACCTAACACCTCCACCAGCATAGTGGAAGAAGCCACACCATAGGCATTTCCAAGTAGTGAAGGGATACGTAGAGATAAATAAAGTGATACTAAAACCTTAAAAGAGAAAATAAATAGCACAAAGGAAACCCAATAGACATAGGAGGGTGAAGCTGGTATTGATGAATATGAAGAACTAGATGAAGGGGAAGAACCCTTAAAAGAGCAAGGAGGAAAAACCTCAAAGGAGGGCACTGAAGAAAGTGATAGCACCAAAGAGGAAGAATATATGGAGCTCTTTGTCATTGAAGAAGAGGTAACCGAGCCAAGATTGAGGAAAAAGGTATAAAAGGTGTGGAATGATGAGGACTACTACATGTTAGATTATATGCTCCCCAAAATGGCCACAACAAGGATGTGCCAGCAAGTATCTTTTGGTTTTAATAGTTAGATGGATGAACCTCATTTTGAGGTGCTACCAAAGGATATACTAGGTGTAGATCAACTAAAATAAGGGCATGATTCCATTCTAATAAACCCTTGTACACTAAACCCAATAAAGTTAGCCAACACACTCATTTGGATGGCCTCTAAAGTAGTGCAAAAGAACATCATCAATGATGTTTAGGCCTCAAAGTGGAAAAACATCATGCTAAAAGTAAAGTAAGAGGTAAAGGTAATGAAGCAAAAATTATAACAACTAGTAGAGTGCATCGAGGAAGCTGAGCCATCCCTCTTAGATGACATTGACACTTCAAAATTTTTATAGGTTGACAAGGTATGCATACTACTGGAGTAGATTCTCCTAATGTTGAAGGTAGGGCTAGAGCTAGAATGATGAAATTATAAACTAATGGTGAAAGTATACACTAATATAAGGGCCAAAAACATATATATTATGGCATAGGCTAATACCTTTAGTACCCAAATAAAGACCCAAGATTAAGACCTAGAAGAAATCTTTTGTGCTTTAAAAATGAAGGCCTATGATCAGTGAGTAATCCTAGATGATGGGGTGATGAAGTTAAAACAAAGGCTAGAGGCCTTTAGGAAGGAGTTAGTCAATATGGACATGATCAAGCTTAGCACTGCCTCCACAAATATTTATAGTGCCATTAGAGAAATCAAGTTCACCATCAAGGGATTTGAGGACTTCAATGCAAAGATTAAAGAGAATGCGTTAGAGTTTTACGTGCCTAAGGCATTGAAAGACTAGTCTGAAGGTGGACTAATAATTTTGTATAGGGTAATGTTGGGCCCCAAATCCATATAATTATAGGATTTGTTCCAAGTCAATAGACACTTGGGCATAAGGCAATCACTTTATATGATTATTATTTTATCATATTATGGCATCAACTGGCAAACAACTAACCAACTCCCTACTAACTCAAGCATCATTGGTGAGTCAAAATATGAGATAATCATGACATAATGGAAATAGGGTTATGGAGCTAAAAGAATTATTTCACCCAATACCAGCTCAACCCTCAACATTCTCCTTTCACTATGACACTAAGATACTCTAAAGTACTATAAAACCAAGCTTAATCTAGTTAGTAAGAGAGGTGAGTTGGAGTAGTGAAGCTCTACATGATTGTTTTTCAATGTTATAGTCACCATTTATCTATAATTTTATCATGGATGCCTCTATGGCTCCTCATTATAGTACCTAAGTTCACCTATGAGCCTATGAGCCTGTAACATCTTTAAGATGAGCATTGCTAAGTTTCCATTGATATATAGTTTGTATTTAAAATATATTTAATGATGAATGTAATTACATCTAATGAGTGTTAGTCTGGTCTACATGGTTATAGTTAAAGGCTTATAATAAGAATGGTTTATGCAATGTTTATAATAGTTTCAATGGTTAACCTTATATTATAAATATTGACTTGTAGTGAGATTTTGGCTAGCCCATTCATGGTGTTTCTATAGTTTATGATGAGATAAACACTCTATATATAAAATTCTCTAAGTATAGGTAAGATCCTATGCCTCATGATGATATTTATGCCAAAGTGCAATCCTAATCCTAAGTCTTTCATCTAAGTACCCCATTGAACCCTTTAAGCACCTAAATAATGCTAAGCCAAAGAAACTAAAGGCTTGTGCCCATGAAGCTATAAAACCACATCATATAGGATTATACCTAATATATAGTTGGATCCTCCCTAGAATGACTTACACCTATGAACTTACCACTACCATTATAATAGCCAAAGTCCCTAGAAGATAAAGGTACACCATGGCACAACTAGCCCAATGTGGGCCACGATCCTTTCTTTACTATGCTTTGGGTAAGTGTATAAGGCTTGTACCTTATATGAAGTGATGCCAGTGTAGTCACATGACAAATTTTGAGTGCTAAAAGATTAGTCAAGGCTTATACCAAGTTATAACAAGTTTGGATCTGACCTAAAAATATAGACAAGTGCCTGACAAGGCCAATAACTTAAGTCCCCTACTTTTCTACAACAAGAATTTATTAGAACTTAACTCTATGCCTTGGAAAATACCTCTCATGGAGTTATTTCACACTTATCCCTATCATCATAAATTCTTAATGAAACAATTACAATAAATTGAAGAACCATTTTCCTTAGAAGTGAAAAAACCTCATCATAAACCTCCACCAATAAAAGTTCATACCATTGAAAATATTTACCCTTATTCAAAAGCTTCCATATATTTCCTTGAAGAAGACATGATCAATGATAAAATTATATTTCATACTGATGACCTTCTTCTATTTATTAAAATAGCCATTAATACTACCCTCATTTTTAAAGTATTAATATATGATGGTTAAGAATTAATGTGAAGTCTCTTTGGCTCAATCAACTACTTGGGTATAACAAATATCATCTAAAAAAAATCATCTAACATGTCATGGATTTGATAATACCAATAAAAAACTACTTGGTTGTATTTTTCTCCCTCTTAATTTTGGGCCCAAAACTATACATACCAAGCTTATGGTTCTTGATTTACCATTATCCTATAATATACTCCTAGGTTGCCCATGGACACATCACATGAGGGATATTGGATCTTATAGTAGAAAATGTATCAATTTTATTCATAATGACAAAAAACATAAACATGAGGTTAATCCTTAACCCATGGAGTATTTATCTTCCCAATCCCAAATCTCAATATTATATTCTGACTATTCTAAGAATTAATAGTGTAACTTTTCCTAAATTCATTAATATGAATCCATATTTATAGGTCACTCTTTCTACTTTTGATGATGACGAGCCAAATTATTTTCAAAAAAAATGCAATACTACCAATCTACCTCCTTAAATTTTAGAGTTGATCCATCCTTCCTTGTTACCTCATGATTGTACCATCCTTCTCATCAATGAGATCAATGATTTCCATCCTCCATGTAATGAAAATTAATCATCTTATATAAAATATGATTCCACTTGTAATGACTATGGAATGACAAAGTTATTTTAACACCCTTTAACCATGTCACTTCATAAATTTAATGATTTAGGCATATCACCTTTTGATACTCCTTTAGAGACACAAGCATGTACTATCTCTCTCACCTATGATGATAACTACATCATCATCCAAGATCAATTACAAGAATTGGATGTTCAACACTATTAGAAAACCTTAGCTAAAATACATGCTTTCAACCAAGATGTTCATACCATTTACACATATTTTTAGTTAGAATCTAAAGGTCATATACCTCCAATTAATTATCCACTTATCCATGCTCCTTGGGTTGTTGAAAAAATCTTACCTCTCACAAATTTAGAACTTATGGAACCTTATATACCTCCTATGTCACTAGTAACTCTACCAAATCTCTTCCCTACCAATGATTCTAAAGATATGCCTATTATCAATCCAATTGAATCTAATCAACCTTCTTCCATAGTTCCACCTACTCCTAAGATCACCCTTGATGCCAAGGCAACAAATTTACACTAGATACATTATGAATATGATCACCATGGTAAAAAATCATTGATTTTGAAGTATACATGGAATACTATGGACCTTTACTTATGCTACCTAGTGATGAAGCTATACTTGAGTTATTCCATGCCTGAGAACCTCAACTTCCTTAGCAACATCATCAAATAGGGAATTTCAAATGAAAGTCTCTTCATTTTAATAACTTCATTTCTAGCATTAATCCCAAAACCAATCCTATTTCTTCTCTTACCAATGTGACACATCATTTTCAAGATAAAAATGCTATGCTTATTGAAAAAACCATGAAAATAAAATATGGCACACCCTCATGTCCTCATACTATAATATTTTATAAAGAACTCACACCAAATGAGCATGATAAATTTAGTCTATTATTCAATAAATATCATGATAATTTCACTTGGTCATATGAGGACATGCCATGTATTGACCCTAGTATCATTGTGTACAACATAATCACATACCTAAACACCAAACCCATTTGGAAAAAATAATGAAAATTTCCACCTGAATTTTCCACCCTATGCCATAAATAAATTATCAAACTATTAGATGAAAAATTTATTAAACCTATGATCTATTTTTAATTGGTGTCAAACATTATTCTCATTCATAAAAAAACTACCATGGTTTTTCACATATGCATCAACTTCCACAATCTTAACCCCGCTTGTACCAAAGATAAATTTTCACTACCTTTAATAGATTCCATCATATATTTCACTAATGGATATGAAATTTTATCACTCATGGATGGTTTTTTTGGATACAATAAAATTCACATAACCCCCAAATACCAACACAAGACAACATTCACCATAGAATGAGGTACCTATTTCTATGTTAAAATGCCCTTTAGCCTTGAAAATATTGAATGGCCTATTAATGAGATACGAACCTTATTTTTCATGATCTTATACATAATATTATTGAAACATATATAGATGAAATCATTGACAAATAAAAAAAGTCACACAACCCATCTCTTTGATCTAGCCATCATCTTTAATCTATCAATCAAGTACAAAGTTAGACTCAACCCCTACAAGTGTGTATTTTGCATGACATATGGTAAAATTATAGGTTATTAGTCTCTCTTTATGGTATTGATGTCAATCCCACTAATATTATTTCTATAGTTAACATGTCCATTCCTCACTCCATTATAGACATTCACACTTACCTTGGTAAGCTTGGGAAAATCTAATGATTCATCCCCAAAATGGCTTATTGCATATACTCTATCAATTACCTTATTAAACAAGGTAATGATATAGAATGGAATAATCCATATAAAAATGAATTTGCCAAAATGAAATAATCATTATTCCATCTACCTACCATTCAACCACCTTCTAATGATCATCCTTTGATTTTGTACACTTCTTATACTCTTGTATCAGTTGGGGTAATGTTTTCCCAATAAGATGATACTAGAAGAAAATATGTTATTTAATATATTATTCAAGGTATCATTTATTAAAAAAACACTATATTAAAGTCTAATGTGATTGACTTTATCTATTTTGTAGATAAAAAGCTTCATCACTACATGCTCTATCAAACAACCCATGTCATTGTCCATTCAGACCCACTTTGTCACTTTTTATCCAAAGCATTTATACCTAGAGATATAATTGGAAAGTGGATGGTTATCTTAATGGAATTTACCTTCACATCATAATGCAAAAATTCATTACAGGATAAGTCATTATCGACCAAATTGCAGCGGTACCCATACCTACTAAAAATCACCTTCAATATAGTCTCTTGATGATAATATTCTCTATATTAAAGGTCTCAATTATGTTATCTCTCTTAAATATTATTTCCATAATTTTAATACTAATTTAGAGGAAAGTGATTGAGAAGATACCTATGTCATTCCCAATACTACTAAATCTAAATTAGTTATCTAAGATATTCCTAAAGTCAACATCAATTTGCATGAAAACACCTGGACCCTACACTTTGATGGCACCAAATGTTTCCAAGGAGTTGAGGTAGGTTGTATTCTAATTAATCCTCATTGTAAAAAAATCCCTTTTAAATTTTTGATAACATTCAATGTCACTAATAACATGACATAATATGAAGCATTAGTCTTAGGCATGAAAGCAACACTTGACTTAGATATCCCATATCTATATGCTTTGGGTGTCTCCCAACTTATCTACTACCATGTTAATGGTGAATATAAATTTAAAAGAGAAAATATTATTGCTTATTATAAATGGTTACCACCCTTGCCAAAGAGTTTACCTCTTTTTATCAATGAACCCATTATGAGAGATTATAACTCTATCACTGACTCTCTTTCTTCTTCAACATCCCTATTTCATCTGCATCAAGTACTTAATGACTCCCAATTTATTATTCAAATAAGAAGGTCCCCATATTTTACCCAATCATAGGATTTTCTTATTTATCACATTGAGGATATCACTATTCGATAGAGCCCATGGTATAAAAACATTATCCAATTTCTTGAATATCAAATTTAAACTTTAAACATGGATTCTCATGAAAAGAATAGAATTTGAAAAGAAGGTTTTAAATATGACTTTAGATATAATACCCTTTATTATAATAATGTATAAGGTACCCTAATCTAATAAGTAATGAAAGAAGGGGTCCCTCCTCTCATTGAATAAGTACACAAGGAAATTTTTCGTGGTCACTATAGTAGACATGTTACAACACACAAATACATATGTATGGGACATTTTTGGCCTACATTTAAAAAAATATGATATCAATTGTGCTAAAAATTGTAATCCTTGCCAGATTCATGATGATCTAATCCTTTCACCACTAGATGAGCTAAAAAATGTGGAATGTCCTTGGCCATTTTTCATGTGGGGATTAGATTTCATCAACAAGTTACCTTGGTCACAATATGGTCATGTTTTTATAATTAATGGTTCTAAATATTTTACCAAATGGGTAGAAGTCATGCCTCTTGTCAATGTCATAAGAACCACTATTTCTAAATTTATCCTTAACCAGATCATTTATCATTTTGGAGTTCCCCATACTATCATTTATAATAATGGTGGAAATTTCAATAATAAGGATGTAAAACCATTATGTTCTAAATTTAAAATATCCCATGAATTATCCACACCTTTCCATCCAAAATGTAATGGTCAAGCCGAGGCCACTAATAAAATTATCAATAAAATCCTCCAAAAGATCATTCACAAAACCTGTACTAATTGACATATTCATTTATATCTCATACTTTGGGCCTAATATACTATAATATGTATTTACACTATGGAAACACCATTCTCTCTAGTCTATGGTTAAAATTACATCCTAACATTAGAATTAAAGCTTTCCTCCTTATATATACTACCACTAGGGCAACAACATTCTTACTAGTCTATGGTTTTGAGTCTATCTTACCTTTAGAAGTCAAGCTTCCCTCCTTATGTATATCTATTCATGGTATCATTTTGGATGAATAACTATGTGAAGTTAACCTTAATTATATCTATCTTGTTGATGAAAACCATTTATCTGCTCTCCAACATAATTATCAATACAAAGCTTGTATCACTAAGCAACATAATGAAAAAGTTAAAGTCTACACTTTCAATGTTTGTGATCTAGTCCTTAAGTTATAATATACCCATGATAAATAAGGAAAATATGCCCAAAAATAATGGGGCCCTTATTTAGTAAAATATATTATTGGTCCTAGAACTTATCACCTCCAAATTAATGAAATCCATGTTTTCAAAGAATCCATTAATGTGCAATTCTTGAAGAAATATTTTGATTAGTTATTTCCCTTAATATCATCTTTCTATATGATATCCTACTAACACTTCTTACATTATTTCTACATGGATCTCAACCAATGCAAAAATTTCTCTTTACACAAACCTTAGTTCCTTCCCTTGGTCCTTTGGTTTCTTTCACTCTTGAGTTGCATTGTAATATCATGGTTAGGACCCAATTTTTGTCATGAATTCCTTTCACTTTCATTACTTTTTCATATCAAGTTTTTTATTTTCAAATTATTTTTACACCCTATTGGGTTTTTATTTTTTGAGTTGCAGTATAAGACATGGATAGGACTAGGACCTCCTCATAAATATTATTTTTACCATTTTATTTCCACATACTTTGTTCACCCTTTTATGTGTTTCTTTTGTGAGTTACAGTGTAAGACCATGGATAGGACTAGGCCATCCTCCATTTTCACTCTTTTTTCACCCACTTGGGTTTCTCTTTTATGATTTTTAACATAATACCATAGATAGGACTAGGCTCTCCTCATAAAATCACTATTTTATTTAACATCTTTGCGAAACAGAGTGTTCCTTTTCTAAAAAGTTAAGAAATGGTTACAAGTTTGTGATCCCATACTCTAATATTTAGTTTTTGTTTCTTTTATAGCAAAAAATTTCACAACAAAATATGTTATCATGTTTCCCTACATTTCCATACATTATTATGATAAGGAATCATACTTACCTATCATTATATCCCTTTTCACTTTGTCACATTTTTTGTGATTTGAACTAATTCAAATTATTTCATGTTCATTCCTCATGATTTACTTTCCTTTAATTCCAATTTGGATAAAATAAGGGAAAATTTAAGACAACACTTTTTATTTCACATGAATAAACAAGACTCTTAGACACCATGCTCTCTAAGTTCTCTTTCTTAGAAACTGAGTCCCAAGTTTTTAAAGGATAGTCATTTTAGATCCCATATTTGGTTCTCTAAATTTTTATGGAGGAGGATATAAAAAGCCATAAAAATTTAAAATCTAAATCATTTAAAACAAAAGGTAATGATAAAAATGAAACATACAAATTCAAAATTCAAAATCATACCAAAACACGTGATTTATAACACATATCCTATCTCTAATTAAAACTCAACATACATAGTTAGATTCATGATAGAGCCAAACTCCATTGGGGTGTAGTAGCCTAGTATATTGGGATAGGAAAATTCAAAAAAAATATAGTGCTACATACTTTTTCATGCAAGTACACATTATTTTTAGTATACTGATGACTCTGTAAGGGGTCCTAAGAAATAGGGAATGTGTTATGGGAAGGTAGCTCCATTTTAATTTTCATGCATATAGCCTTAATGGGATGCTATTCATATTCATTTGATGACCTAATATTTGTGTGGTTAGGAAAATTTCTTCAAAGTCCTTAATGTTGAAGGTCATCTTATTTTGATAAACCTAATTCTAGTGTCTTAACTTTGATAAAGAGTTTATCTAACTTGATTTTTATTTTATTTTTCCCACAACACATTTCATTTCCCCCTTGATAGGTATTTTGATTCTAAATCTATTTTCCCACTTCTATATTCCCTCTTCTTCACATCTTAAAACATGTTAGCACTACTTTGTTTCAATTTTATCTATCCTTAGAATAAAATAGTATGATTGAGTGACTATGGATTATATTATTTATAATATTGATTTAAATTTATATAATTTACTTGTTTTCTTTAAAAATTTTATTATTACCCTTTTTTTGGACAACTGTATCCATTTTTATATTTCATTGTACTTATTTTTTTCTAGACAACTACATCTATTTATACTTTCATGTACATTTTCTATTGTTGAGTGAGGTTGGTTTTTTACTTCTCACTCACCAATGTTATTTTCCATTTTATGTACTCTTTTTACATTGATGATTCAGTAATGATTTTTACTACTCACTCATCAATGTTCTTTTACCATTGCTTGCCCATATTTGTTTTAGTATTGTTACTAATTTCACATTAATGTTTGATTACCATTTTTAATTGTATCCTTGGCTGTTTGACTTAGTTTATTTACCTTTATTTTTTTTGGATTGATACTCAAGGTTGAAGGGTCCTTGTCTTAATGGATTTTGACCAATGCTCTAACTAGTTTGGGACACAATTGGGGGCCTAGATCCCCAATAAAATATCAATAAATGACTATAACTAGATCAAGAATACCAAAAATGGCCATAATCTATCCCAAGGTTACCAATGATCAACCAAAACCACCCCAAGAATACCAATGATCAGCCACTACCAGCCCAAGAATACCAATGATCAGCCACAATAAGCCTAAGATTACTTAATGATCAGCCACATTTGGCCTCTAATACCAAACTAATATTTGAACTTGGGTGGTGCTTAGAACAACCAAGACACTTTACCAAATCACCCATATCTCATTGGTGTTTATTTACCTTTATTAATTAAGGTATACTTGTTTTAGTTTTTTGGTGATTTAGTAGCCTTAGATTTTTTAGTTACTTAATTTACTCTAAATTTTTAACTTGGTCATTTGGTCCTAACTTAACATTTATCACCCTAGCTTACCAAAATTTTAAGTACATCATGCCTACACAGTTCAATTATCTTAGCTTTCCTGCGTTTGTTTGTTTTTACTCTTTAGTTTTATATCATTGGGTTTTCCCAAATAAATCTCTACACCCTCTATGATAAAAAATACAAACATAATAGATAACTATCCAGTGGTAAAGGTAAGTCCAAGTATGCATACATTACTTTTATTTTAGTTAATTCATTTTAGCCATTTAATTTTAGTTATTTTATGCTTTAAAATACTACAATTTATTTAACTTTAGCATTATGTGTTATTATGTTCTTTTATCAAAGTACCATCCCATGTTACATTTAAGTGGCATGTGATGGGATTCGAGTGGGGCATATGTACACATATAATATCTTTAAGCTTTATCAATTATTGATGCTTTCTCTCTTACAAGAACCCATTGAGTCTCAATCTCTCTAAGTGCATGCCTTAAAGGCTACACTAGGAAAGGAGTGAGTAGACCATTGGTGCTTTGCAAGATTATTATCCCCTATACCACCACTTGAAATCAACACAAACCTATATTATACACTTATCTAAACTTTGACACCTCCCTTACACACTCTTCCAAGTAATTCACCTCTTTAATCAGTGCCTAACTAATACAAAAACCCTTTTTTACATTTACCTAACAATGTTTTCCTGGGCCAACCCTATACTCAAATTAATATTAGGACATTATGGGTCTAGGTCAGCCTTAGTTGACTTAGACCAGGACCTAACTTGATTTTATCAATTAATGATATAAGGTAAAATTGGGTTGATACTATCAACTAAACTTTTGGAAAGGTTTAGGGTTAGATTCAAATATATATGCACATCATTTTTTCCATTTATTAGAGAGAGATACAGTTAATTATTCACTTGCCCTTCTTTACAATCTACTCTTCCACCATTATAATTGAGGATTCATTGCTTAGGGTTTATACTCAGAGAATAATCTTATCTTGTAGAAAAGTCTTAGATGCTTTGGCTTATCTTTGTGATCCTTAAAAACCACAACAACCTCTTACAAAGCACCTTTGGCCATGGGAGAGATTGAGTCTTGATGGGTTCATATTCAAGGTAAGTATCTCTAACTTTACTACTCTATTTTAGTAGATAGAAGTAACATAAGTAATGGATTTTAAATTTATTTCTCTCTCCATGCATTGGGGTTATATCTATACACAGATTAATTATAATTATTCTATACATGTTTAATTATATGTTTATTACCCCCATTTTATGCCACAATCTTTGGTGAGCACTAGGTTAGACTTTAATTTTACTTTATGAATATAGAAGACATAGGACCTAACTAAGCTTATTGTATATTTTTGCTTGACTAGAGGCTTTAAAACCCTCTATAGTTATATCATTATGGTAAGGGACCCCTTGGTTAGGTTTAGTGGATCTATTTTCATCATGACCTTGATTGTCTAAATGTACCAATAAGTAGAAGTGTAAGTGTGATTTATCTTCTCCAAGCTAGGATTGATTTTTAGGTCAGCTGCATTTTCCTCTATATACAATATGAACTTTACCTTGGATTACATATTTCATGTGTGTTTTATTGGTAAAATATTTACATGATAACATATCTTATCATGTTTGCATACATACTTTACATGATTATTTTTTTTATATATAATATAAGATGCACATAGCTCTTTATTTTGATATGAATGACTCATAGGCTTCATTACTTATATAAAAGGGGGGCATATAGTGTATTATGTTATAGATTCATCTCATCACACACACACACACACACACACACACACACACACACACACACACACACACACACACACACACACACACACACACACACACACACACACACACACACACACACACACACACATATAGTTCATATTTTAGATCATATTATGTAATTCACAAGGAAAATATTGGAAAAATAAAGTAATATGTGAAGCATATGTGGGGTATTTTTCACTATTGTGAGGAATATTTTACATATTATACGAAATAATGAGACATATCATATGGGTAAGGGTGGGCAAATTTTTTTAGGTTATTAGTTTGATATACTTTATATGGCATTATGATAGATATATTATGGTATTATATATCACTTTAAGGTAAAAATGGATCAAATTTGAGACATTAATGTTATTCATGTAATTTTTTAAATTTATATAATGAGGATCGATGGGGATATATGGTACTACATAAGTATTTTAGATATAAAATATAACTGCAATAGTTGATTTAGAATTTAAATTTGCATATAAACCTATATTGGGGGTTAAATTTGACATATGAACTTATTTGAGTGTTTTACCTTTACATATAAGCCTATTTAGAGGTTCCACCTTTATATAAAAACTTATTTTGAGGTTACAAAAAAGAGTTGTGATAATATTTATAGCGTAATTGAGGTGTATGTGGTGCTAAACTTATAAAACTTATTTTGTTTCTAATGGTGGTTGAGACATTAATAATCCTCAACATCTAGTTTAATATGTTGCATCTCCTTAGGTTATTATAAACCCTATGAAATTATCCAAATGAGATCAACAAATAACAACTTGATTCGCATACCCTTGGGTGTATTCAAACCCTAGCTTTTTAATTTCAAAGAATTCAATGATCTAAATTATTTTTGATTTTCTATCATGAGTAGAAGTTGATTTATACATGTTTCCTTAAAAGTTTTGTATGGAATAAATGGGACATTTGGGGCATACCTATCAAAATTAAATGTAGTTAATCAAAGGTACCAAATTTATTATTTTATCTTTTTAATCTAGAATTTCAATACTAGACCAAAATGGGGAATTTTTAGGCAATTGAATTTGGTATTAAACACTTTAAAACATAATATCTAGAAAAAAATGAAATACTTGGACTTTACGTACACATTTAAATATTTTACATAATTTCCCATATCTATTTACCTAATTGTTGTCTTAGCTAACCCAATTTACCAATATAGATATTTAGAATCACCCTAGTCTATGAAATAACACTTTGAAACCCTAAATACATAGTTTCCAAATATTAGATCACTGATTTTCATTCTTAGGCTAGTAGAGCCATAGTCAGACAATTACCATTTTTCCACAGGTGTTTGTATTTGTTGGTAGTGTCTAAGAATACTTAATGAAAACTTTTAAAATTGGGACATCACCATTAGGTCAGTCTAGATATGTTTCATTGGTCACTCATAGTAGGAAATATCAAAGAGTAAACTATAAATACAAATAAATCTTAATGTTATACCCAACTTATAAAGTCACAAGAAGCTTGAGAAATCAATTAACACTCTTTTGAGATAATATAACAAAGGCATATACATATTAAAAACTATCAAAAAAATAGCCTTAGAGATAAGTTTTAATACAAAATGTAGGTTAAATCTATATGTTGTCTAGTGTTGAAATAAAATTACAATATATTCTAACATGATCAAAATGGTGCACACACACACACACACATAAGTGTGAGATATACCTATAGTTTGAGGCCTCTTTATAGTATTGAAATTTATGAAACATGAAGTCATTCATTAGGGAGTGGTTGGGGATGCCCAACCAAACTTAGCCATTTTTCAAGGGGCATATTGTGTCAAAAGTGAAATTATGATTTCAAAGGAAGGAGAAGAAAAAGGGACCAATACACAAGATCAAAGGTGTGCAAACACACATGAAGTATCTATAGGTGTAGATGAAACATTATAAAGTGACATAAACTTACATATTCAACATGAATAGTATTGATAGAGCTTGGATAGTAGCAATCACTGTAAGGGTTTGAGCTTCACTAGTAGCATCTATGTAGGGTTTTATCTCCTATTTATTGATCTAATTAGTTATCAAGTAGATATAGAGTAATTTCAAGGATTGAGTTGAATACAATGAGTTACATAAATTAGAGTTCAAATAAGTTAATCTCTACATTATTTTATTAATAAATATAGTTAGTGTATTATCAATATGTATTTTTACATTCATATTTTTATGGTTATTGACCTATTTTAAAGAATCTAAATATTCAAAATTTATGTTATTTAGATCACATTAATCAAAAAATAAGTAAAACAATATTTTAATTAAATTTTAAAATATTGGTAAAATAAAAAATTACAAAAATATGCTAGTAATCATCATAAATGCATATTTACTTTAACATAATATTGTACATATATCTTTTTCTTCAATTTTTTGTACCTAACATGTTCTTTGTTCTTAGTGTTTCCTTTTAAACAATTGGAAAAAGTTAAAAACATTCATAAAAGATGGAAAAAAAGAAAAAAAATTCTTTGCCTTTATCTTGGTCATGTGATGCACATCATATCTATTTTATAATACACTACAAAGTTTACATATCTATGTTTTCACATTCACTTTGTAAATGGTATAAGTTGATTAAGGCATGGGTATGGTAATCTAGATACATATGATTATTAATACTACTTAAATATCTCAAGGGATGTGAACATTGGTTATTATGATAAGAAATCACATTAAGCTATATATATCCACCTACATCTATCTTGTTTCTTACTCACTTACACAAGGTATACATATCTTACATGTGTGCATGGAGATATTCATTTTATTTTTAACTATAGACACATAAGTTTGGTATTAGATACTTAACAATGTAATTTTTGATAAATCCTTAACACACATGACTTGTGAACACAAAATCAAATATCTCTTACATTCTCTCTTAGCCATTCATCTATTTATGGGCCTGGCTTTCCCAAATTTACGTCATTCATATATGGGATATCCTTAGTCTATGCCTAAGTTATTTAATTAACCTAAGTAGACTATTTACTTTATATATATCATTATTTTATTGATATCGAATAGTTATGATAACAATTGGATGATACTGATTATGAGTATCATCCTCCTTTGCCAAAAATGTTCCAAGTTCTCCAAACTTTTTTTTTAAATTCAAACCCTTCCATTAGATCAACCCACATATTTGACATGTTGGTTACTAAGGGAAATTAACCAAAGAGTAATTTATATGTAAAGACAATCATGAGGATATATTTATCTATCACTTATTTAGAGATCACTTGAAAAACTACTTACACATTGAGGAAAACATTTGCACATCCTTGAGAAACTAGCCTATGCATCAAAATCCAAAAACTCATCAAAATAACAAACAATAAACCAAGTTTGAACCCATAAATCAAGGTCAAAGTTGAATATTTTTGAGTGTTTAAATAAAAATAAATTTCATACATTTTAGGGGATCATTATTGAGCACACATACATATAGGTGGGAGAATTACATGTGGTTTGATCCCTCTTCAGAGTGTTTAAATGAAGGAAATTCTCAAAGACTTAGTAGGGTGTGGTTTGGGATATCCAAACTATATTTATAACCCCTTTTTATAGGTTGAGTAAGTGTCAAAATTGGAACTAGGGTTTCAAGGTGAAGGAAGACAAATCTAAATCTATACACAAGATTAAACATCTAAAATTACACATATTCATCTTGACATATAGGTGCAAAGACCTATAGTAGAAAAGAATGATAAAAATAAAAAATATAGTTATAAAAAATAACATACATATTTAGTAGCTACAAGCCTATGATCATTACCAAAGACATCTTTATAGGTTATGACAACCAATCTTTTGACCCATGCAACCATAGATCCATTTTAGACTACCTCGAGTGACTGCGCATTGACAAAGAGTATAATAGAATATAAAAATGATAACTACCCTATCCTCTTATCATTTATATAAATAATAATCTCAATATCAATTTTATTTTTACATTCATATTTGTGTAATGGATGATATATATTATGTACTCTAAATATTCAATAGTTTGGATTATTTTGATCACTAAATCTAAAATAATTTAATAAATATTGGTGAACCTAATCACTATTTCAAGTGTGACAAACCTTAGGTATTTATTTCTTAAGGTTTCATATTTATTTATTAGGGTATTATATTTTACCTTTAGGGTTTTGTTAGGTTATGGAGTTAAAAGCTTCACTAATGCAGACATGGAGGAGGTTGCAGAAGAGTTGCAGAGTGTCACAGACGCTAGCGTCGACAGGTAGGAGACAGGAAGCAACCGATGTCGGTCATGGATCGGCCAACATCGGCACCCCCAAGAAGACATGGATTGACATCGGTCACCTGTGTGGTTTGAGTTGCGAGTATATTATGGGCAGTTGGTTGACGAACCAAGTGTTTGCATGTTTAGAGCTATTTTTAGACTGAGAGCTATGGATTTAATTATCATATTAGATGTCTAATTATTGTTTGGATGAGATCTATTTAAGAGATTCATGATTATATTGTAAAAGTGTGCTAGAAAGCCATAGAGCTTTTAGAGAGAGCTAGATTAGCTCCTCCTAGTTCCAAAGGGGTGCTGAGTGTGTATGATCAGGGAGAGTTGCAAGGTCTGCAAGGTCAAGGAGCTGATCCACCGGGGTACTGGTTAAAGAATCATAAGGACTTGGTGAGGCAAGGACAAGGGTTCTTCAGGGGTGTAGAGATATCTACATTGGTGAGTAAAGTATAGTGATTTGCAGGTAGTAGTAGAGAGCAGGAGATCTACTTGGAGTACGGTTGTGTACTTGGTGAACTGGCAGCGTGTTATTGACTGGTTGGAGAGGTGAACATCAATTCTATATTGGAGTTGATTGTTGTGACTGAGAGAGAGAGGGAAGAAGGTCTTGAGGCATGGCGAACCTTTGAGGTGGAGGAAGAAGTGGCATCTTCCTTATTGTATATTCTTCTGAGTGATTATTAATACAATTATGTATTGTCCCTCATATTCCTATGTTGTTTCATATTTCTAGTTACTTATTGATTCTGGTTAATTCTGTGTTTAGTTGCTAATACAAGAAGTAATCATATGTGCTCTAATTGGTAGAGAAATATCTTGACTCAGTAGGGATCAGAGCATGTTTATTGTTCTAGGTTCCTTGACACATGGTATCAGAGATTTTGGTTGGGTTACTAACAGGTGGTTTCAGATCTGGTAGTGTTTGTTGATTACAGGTTACTCAAAAGGGTTTCTGATTGAGTGGGAGTATAGCAATGTCAGAAGGAAGTAAGCTACAAATGGAGAAACTAGATAGCGTGAATGGTCTGATTGATGGAAAGAAAGAGCAGGTAAATAAAGATTGTTGGTTGGTTGTAGATCAACAGGGAGGAGCAGATGTTGCATAGGATGTTCTGGATAAAGTGGAATCTTGGTTCACAGAATCTTTTACCTCTTTCCATGCAGTTCGAAATAGAGCATCTTTTCATGGGTATGTCTTTATAGACTTTGGAGAGATTTATTTAGGAGCTGGTGAGCCTTGTTAAAGAATTGATGAAGGGAAAGTGAAGCTAAAATTGCAGATGGATGACACACAGTGGTTGAAGGAAGTCATGCAGGTACCAGTCTTGGAGATGAGTCTAATTTCTCCAAGAAATTTGGGTAATGGGAGATGTTCTATAACTCTCACAGTGGATACACTTGAATTAGATGGTGGTAAGAAAGTAGGTATCCTTTATCTATCTACTTATATTACTGATTCACCTTCTGTTGTAGAGATGTGGCTTCATAGGCTTAGTCACATATGTAGAAGGAGAATGCAGGTTTTGAAGCGGAAGACAAATGTCTTTGACAAGATAAAGAATTGGAAAGCCTTGGTGTTCATGGAGGAGATGACAGACAGAGATCAAGTGAGGGAACTAAATTATTCTAAGTAGAGCAGGTTTGATTTGATTAGGATTTTGATCCATGGAGAGCTCGTGGGTAAAAAGTTATCACTCATAGACGAACACAGGTACCAGCATCGATCACACAATAACTGACATCAGCAACAGGAAGACCAACGTCGGTCATAAGAAATTGATGTCGGTAGAAAGGATACCGGTGTCGGCCAGGGAGACGACATCGGCAGTCAGGGTCAGTACAGGGAACCGACATCAGTCAGGACCAGACTGGGAGATGGCCGAGATCGGTCACTGGAACGGATATTGGGTGGACAGCTAGCTATCAACAAGTCTCAAATGCTCATGTGGAGGTCAGAAAGGGTAAGTGAACCTCATATTCATTGTTCACCTTCTTTATATTGCTTACTGATGGTCAAGAACTAGGAAGATGTGAAGAGGCAATGTAGGTAGAGTCCAGATATAGTGGGAGCTTGGCATGGATGAGGAATGTGAGTCCTTAGAGAAGAACCAAATAGGTATTTGTTGGTAGAGTTGTCAGCTGAAAGAAAGCACTGAGAGATGAATGGATTCCCATAGTTAAAGAAGAGAGTGGATGGATACATGAGACAGAAGGCCAAGGCATATGGTCTTGAAGAAGCTGCAGGACAGTGGTACAGGTTTTGACAGGTGGATGACTAAGTATGGCTTCAATCAATGTCAGTGTAACTATTGTGATTTTGTTCTTATCAAGTGGATGATGAGTCACGACATTATCCAGTTACTGTATGTGGATTGTTTGCTAGCAGGTTTTGTACATACAGGGATTTGCTGAGCTAAAAGGTAAGGTTAGTTCAGAGGTGTGTCATGGAGAATTTGGAGCAGCAAAATTCTTTGGCATAAGAGACATGGAGATTTTATCTCCAGTGGGAGCTGATGTGAAGACAGTGTTGGCGAGGTTCATTACGCAGGATGCAGAATCAGAAAGCACACCAATGGCTAGACAGTTCAAGCTTAGCTTAAAACAGGGTTTGAAATCACATGAGGTCTAGTGTAGGCCTGAGGTTTTCCCAATCAGTGGGGGTTGTTGGAAAGTATGGAGCCAATTCGGGGAAGGAGTACTGGAGGGCAGTTCAGTGGGACTAGTAGCAGGGATTCTTGTTATGCAGGGTCAATTTCTTCACTACATGGATATGTAGGTTTAGATGTGGCAGGTTACTTGAATGACAGGTATAGCATCATAGGTTGTGTGGTGGTTGGTCTTCAGGATTAATCTTGAAGAGGGATACAAGCTAGGAAATAGATTAGATGGGCTACAGATACAGGTACAGGTGCAGCTATTTATCTCCAAGTGGGAGATTGTTAGGTTGTGGAGTTAAAAGCTTCACTGATGCAGACATGGAGGAGGTTGCAGAAGAGTTGCGGAGTGTCATAAATGCTGGCGTCGGTAGGTAGGAGACATGAAGCAATCGACATTGGTCATGGATCGGCTGGCGTCAGCACCCCCAAGCAGATAGGGACCGACGTCGGTCACCTGTGTGGTTTGAACTGCGAGTATATTACAGGCAATTGGTTGATGAACCAAGTGTTTGCATGTTTAGAGCTATTTTTAGACTGAGAGCTATGGATTTAATTATCGTATTAGATGTCTAATTATTTTTTGGATGAGATCTATTTAAGAGACTCATGATTGTATTGTAAAAGTGTGCTAGAAAGCCATAGAGCTTTTAGAGAGAGCTAGATTAGCTCCTCCTAGTTTCAAAGGGGTGCTGAGTGTGTATGATCAGGGAGAGTTGCAAGGTTTGCAAGGTCAAGGAGCTGATCCACTGGGGTACTAGTTGAAGAATCATAAGGACTTGGTGAGGCAAGGACAAGGGTTCTTTAGGGGTGTAGAGATATCTACATTGGTGAGTAAGGTCTAGTGATTTGCAGGTAGCAGTACAGAGCAGGAGATCTACTTGGAGTACGGTTGTGTACTTGGTGAACTAGCAACGTGTTACTGACTGGTTGGAGAGGTGAACATCAATTTTTTATTGGAGTTGATTGTTGTGACCGAGAGAGAGAGGGAAGAAGGTATTGAGGCGTGGGGAACCTTTGAGGTGGAGGAAGAAGTGGCATCTTCCTTATTGTATATTCTTCTGAGTGATTATTAATACAATTATGTATTGTCCCTCATATTCCTGTGTTGTTTCATATTTCTAGTTACTTATTGATTCTGGTTAATTCTGTGTTTAGTTGCTAATACAAGAAGTAATCATATGTGCTCTAATTGGTAGAGCAAGATCCTGACTCAGTAGGGATCAGAGCATGTTTATTGTTCTAGGTTCCTTGATAGGTTTGATTTTTAGATCTAATTTATAATCTCCCCTGATCATATGTGCATAAATATGATTTTTTTCTTTTTTTCTTTATGGTTTTATGCTTTTTATCCTATTATGATTTCTTCTATTAGGGTTTTGGCATGTACCCATACATGTTAGCTAATATATGATTTAAGATGACTATTTTAAAAATCCTTATATGTATTTCTTAGTCAAAATAATTATATCAAAATCCTATTTTTATTCCCTAAAATTATGTACATTTTTTAAAAATTAGGCTTCTTAAATTTTTTCTAAATTTGATATAGTGGGTGAAGGACATACCCATTTAAAAAAAAGGTTTAATTTATGTATTTATATTTATCAATAAAGTTTTTTTATTTCCTAAAATTATTCATAGTTTTTTTGGGGTGGTTATTTCTTTATGTGGGTAATGTTTGGCATCTTCCATGTCTGACTCCTTTTCCCCTCCTCAAGGTAGAGACATATATCATCCTTATTGTATTATTTTTCCAAGGATTATAACAAATTTGTATGTCCATGATATAAAAATAAAAGAGGTAGGGTACATCTTCCAATACAATTTTGTATGAATATTAAATGAAAAATGTCTAAGTTTGGTGATTCTAAAGATAAATATTCCCAACCTATGAAAAACAATGTACCCAGTGTGATCATCCATGATTATATGCTTACTATGATGCATTTTATACAAAGGTTAAAATAAATAATTAATTTTTTTGTGTAAAAGTCACATCACTTAAGGATAATACATGTTAATAATATTGAGCATGTTAATGTGAATTATATACCTAGTTCTCCATTCAAAACCTATGTCTCTCAAAATACTTCATCTTAAGTATGGGTTAAGAAACATGATGAATCTATGACTAATGGACCAATCACTTTCCATAAGCTAAATAAGTCTCAAAGTGAATTTTTATAGATTATGCTTATGAATAAGTTCATCACATTACTTCCCAAACATCCTCTAAATATATTCAACTATTCTTGTGTTTATCAAACAATGATGGGACATCATACAAATTAGTTTCAGTTTTAAAAAAAATACAAGAATTAATTGATAGTGTGACCTTACCTTACATTGGATATGTTTATTAAAGCATCACATTAAGCATATATTATAAAATTGAGTAACCTCTTAAAGTTCTTACATATCCAAAGCTTTGATTTAAAAATAATATTTATATATAAAATATTTGACTAACTAAGAGGTATGTTAAAATGAAAATATACCTAAGAAAAGGTACCTAAAAAGGAAGTTCATAAACAAATACATCATTAATATTTGACTAAGAAAGAGACACTTATGAAGAAAATTCAAAAGTAATATAAGACTAATGTTAAAATAATGATTTATAAAAGGGAAAATACAAAGGATTTTTCATTTCTAGAGCCTTTAATTGTCAACCCTCACATAGATTACAAGCAATGCACCATTATCATGATTACTAGCTATTTTGAAATTAATGTATGCAACTTGAAACTTATTAAATATATTGGATTGACATTGAACACTTGAATAAATAATAATTTATTTTAATTACACATTAGATCCATTGAGTTTCTAATACCTATAACTTCCATATCCTATTCCATTACATTCCATATTAGCCCTATTTTGGAACAATACAATGATATGCTAGGTGGATCACAAATAAGCCCAATAAGTGTAAAAATTGATTAAAATCATGATTATATGACATTTGAGTTATGAGGCAAGAATATTTATGTTTTAACAAATGGACCATATTCAAATTAAGAAAATAACATGAAAATGTTTTATCCAACTAGTACTCAAGCGCTGATCTAACTCTTCTATAAGCATAAATAAGGTGAATGATACTGATACAAAATATGATTAGAATTACATGTATACATTTTGGGAGGGATATACTAATTATATATATGATATAATATCTACATGTGAACATCCCATTGATGGTATCATTGGTTATCATTAACACAATTCAAATGTAATAATATATATATTTTAAAAATATAAAAAATAAAAAAATACAAAGAAATAAAAATATTAAAAAATAAATAAGGACCTATGTATAACATGTGTTTATAGCTTTATGATTAATTTATGTTAGTTATAATATATGTGGTATATTACATATCCATTTGTTACACACACACACACTTTTCATAGTATAAATGAGTGGGATGCAAGATATACATGTTATATATGATACATGAACATTTAAGTGTGGGACGTTCTTAAATCTAGAGAACACCTTTCTACATTGGAGGCATGATTGCATTGGCTGAATATTTCTACGTATTTAAAAGATCTATATTTCTATGAAAATTCTAATGATTATATAAGGCTATTTAAATTGATTATACATGAATTTATTTTGTGTATACTATTTAGAGTTTTATATGCTATAGATAATGTAATTTTATATGTATCATGATGACATAGATTGATGATGTAGAATAGTTTTACTAGTTCTATCCATGTTTGATAATGATGATTGCTACTTACTATTATTTTTCATTATGTATTGCATTATTTGATTATTTCTGTGTATGACTATTTATGAGTGTTACATGTGTGACCATTGTGTGTTACATTATGTTCTCCATGCATGGATATTTATGACTATTACATTTAGTGACCATTGCCATGTGTGAAATTGAGTGCTATATTACATGTTTTTACAAGTACATTGATTGTGTGTTATGATGTCATGCATCATTCATGTCGAAGATCCTCTAGTCCATGTCATGGCCATGTTGTGTTTGTGTTAGGTCAGTTTCATGTCATGTCTTGAGTGCTTGTGTGCATCATGATCATGACATTGTGTGCATATGTGTGTACATCTATGGATATTTGCTAAGATTGTAGTGCTATTATTCATATCACACATTATTCTATTCTACATGGTTCCATGATTTATATAATGAATCTTATATGTGGTTTCTTAATGAGTAATTATATCTATAATGATCATTATTGTGATGACTTAAACTATGTGCCTAGTTGCTATATCTATATTGACATGAAAATTGTATTCCTTAGGATACATGTTTCATATATGCATGCATGATCAAATATTTATATGATGACATAATATAATCATGTTAAGACACATGCCTTACATGATTACATATTTTATATATAACATGATCATGAGATGAGTGAGTCGCAAAGTATATTATCAGAGTGGGCCACAATCAAGGATTAGATTGGATAGGGTTGAATGCATGTAGATGAATCCATATTACGTAGTGAAATATTAAGAACAACTCAAAAAAGAATAAAAATGTCTTCACAATAAAAAGTTGCATTAAAATTCATTAGCCAAAAAGTACATAGGAAGATACATTATATAGTGAGGAATTAGGTCACCCAAAAAATTAATTAACTCAACTCAAACTTAGAAAATGACTTAAAGTACATTTCCCCTAATGACCTATTATTAACCTAAGCAAGCTAATTAAACTATGTAGGTAAAACCACATAGTGGGAAAACTCCTACACTAACACCTCCCTTAAGCATAACATAGGTGGGTAGAATAAATAGGTCATAATACAAAGCCATGATGAGGTATCCAAGTATATAGAGATGATCCCCTAGAGGTGGAATACTATTGAGCTACCTAAATCCCATATGAAAATGAAGATACTTAATCATAATGAAGGGTTTGGTGAAGATATCAATAATTTGATTCATCATATATATGTAGTAGAGATCAATGAATTATTCAAGGATGAGATCCCAAATGAAATTCATCTGAATTTTGATATACTTGGTCCATTGATGGAGGACCACATTCTTAAAAGATATGGATTATTCTTTGGTTAATGTAGAAGATGATTGGTGGTCATTAAAATTGGATGCCAAAGATAGTGAGAGTCCCTTGAAGCCAAATAACCTTAGTGGAAACATTAATAACTCCTCTTCATTCTACCTCAGTATAAGATAAATTAATAACATTCTAATTCTTGTTTGATTGACTAATCAGACCTGAACCAAGGTAGAAACTATAGCCTAAAGTAGACTTACGATTATGAATATCTCCACCATAATATGAATTTGTATAGCTAATCAAGTTGATGTAGATGATTTCTCTATAGTGAATCCTAAAACTATGAGTACCCTAAATATAGTAGAGAATCTTCTTAGGTGATTTCCAATGCAACTCAGGTGGTTTATACATAAATCTAGAGACGATGACCACTACATATGAAATTTCATCTCTAGTGTAAGGTAGATGAGATTACCAATAAATTATCAATATGAAGTGGCACTAACAAAATGAGATGGATAATCAACCTCAATATTCACACCATATAAAAAAAGATTCAGATCCAACTTGAAGTCAATCATGTTTAACCATACATGAAAATAAAGAGCATACTTTGCTTATACAATAGTGGTCCTAGAGTCATAGTGATAAATTTCAATCCCAAGGAGGTAATACAATAATCCCAAGTCAGTCATTAATAACCTATCATACAAAGCAATTTTCACTACTTTAATGGTGGATAAAGAACTACTTATGATCGATAGGTCATCCATGTAGAGAACTAGAATCAATAGTGAATAATCCTGCTATAAAATGTAGACATTTGGATCATAATGTTATCTGGTGAACCCAACCAAAATAAGGAGTCCATCTTGGAATACCAAGCTCAAGGAGCTTATTTGAGGCCACAGATAGATTTCTAAAGTTTTAAAACTAAGGATGAATCTTCTACAAATCCTTGTGGTTGTTCCATGTATATTTCCTCTTTGAGGTCATGATAAAGAAAGATGCTTTTCACATCCATATGATGAACATCCCAATGATGTGTTATGGCAATGGTAAAAATGAGTCAGATTAAGTTCATTTTGGCAACTAGGGTGAACATCTCAGTATAGTCAATGTTAGGTACCATAAAAAAATGCTTTGTTACCAAATGTGTTTTAAAATTAGTTATGGATCCATCTACTACAATTTTTATGGTAGATCCACCTACACTGAATAAGTTTTCTTCCCTTAGGAAGAGGGACTAAATCATAAATATTGTTCCTCAACAAGGAACCACATTCCTCTTTCATATTAGTATCCAATCAAGAGTGCTTGATGCCTCATATAATGAATGTAGATTAGAGGAATATACAATGAAAACATGTGGGGTATCTTGGAATTATGAATGTGTTCACCTAGTTTTTGATGGATCTCCAACCCATTGTATAACACTTTGCAGTGTCTATCTAGCCCAAAGAGGACCAATGCTTAGAGAGTTAAAAGGATATTACTAATCCTCTAAAGATATTTTGGGATAAGGAAGAGGTGAATATTCATCACTAATCTCATCATCAAAATTAGAAAAAGAATATGTATCATCAATAATCTTCTTAGGCAAATCTAAATCATCAGAATTATCATCAAATATCAATGCATCCAAATAAGGGGGAAGAATGTCATGTGTAGAATCTAAAGGAACCTATTGAAAGAGAACACTCCTCTCAACAAAAAACTCATGAGTGGTGGGATGGATAATCTTGTATCCCTTAACACCTTCAAGATATCAAAAAATACGCAAGGCTAACTCTGAGGTTCTATTGCCTTACATTTATTCTTAAAAATTTGGGCTGTAACATGATATCCAAACACTTATACATGATTTAATATGGGTTTATTACTATTCCAAGCTTCAAAAAAAGTGACTCCATTCAATTATTTTATGAGGAATATGTTTCTAGATATAACATACACAATTGATGGCCTTGACCTAATACTGAGGTGTAAGAGACATGAAGTGTATCATATAATTGTCTATTTCCTTTAAGGACCTATTATTATGCTCAACAACATAATTATGTTGAGAAACATATGGATATATGTGAATTTAAATCCCCTTGATGTATAAAATTACTCAAAATGGTTATTGACATATTCACCACCATTTTTGGTGCATAAAATATTGATATATTTACTTGAATATTTTTATACAAATGCCTTTAAGTCCTAAAAGTGATCAAACACCTTTGATTTATAATTAAGAAAATACACCCAAGTATGCCTAAAAAATTCATCGATGAAAGTAAGAATATATTTAGTCCTATTGAATGAAGGTTTTGGAAATGAACCAATAATGTTACTGTGGATAATATCTAATAAATATTTATCTCTCCATGATTTTCCCTTATCATACTTCTCCTTAGGATGCTTACCAAGTATGAAACCCTAGAAAACTCCATCAAAATACTTGAATCATGGTAACCCTAAAACCATGTCTTCACAATTGAGTTTCTCCAGATAAAGATAGTTGAGATGGTTGAATCACTTATTCCATAATTTACTCATGATAAAAATGTAGTAGAGGATTGATCATGAGAAAAATGTGAGAAAGTATATGATCATGATTATTTATCTACTTTCTTAAATGCAATAATGGAGTCACTGTCTACTTCTATAATAACCACTAAATTGGGTGTGAACTAAACTTTCTTGCTTGAATCAATATGAGTGATCTGATAAATAAAAAGGATATTGGTGGATAAAAAGAGAACACATAAACCATCATGAAATGCCCCATCATTCACTTCAAAAAATCTTATCCCACTAAATTCTATAGAAGTATCATCACCAAAAAATATGGAAATCATAAAACAAGGTTTCAAGGATGAGAACATGTCATATGATGAATCCATGTGGTACAATGGATCTGTATCAATTACCTATGTGAAAGGCTAAGACACAACTATAAAAAGTGATTTACCCTTATCTTTTCTCTTTTTACTATATTTGGTCTTAAAAGATTCTTGTGCTGATGAAATTTGATTGGAAGAATTAGGGACACTAATATTATACTTCTCAAACATCTTAGTTAGTTGGTCAATCTAATTCTTCATGCATTTGGATTCATCATGCCTAGATTTCTAGTATTAGCCATATGTGAGTCTCTTTTTCTTGGGTTTCCCATCTGAAGAGGAATCTTTTAATGTTTTGGAATTAGCATTAGATTTATGGTCCTTTCTTTGCTTTGGGTCCTTGTTTTGTTTCTTCTCCTTACTGGCAGAATCCTTTTATTTTTCATGATTCTTAAGGAATGTGATATAGATGACTCTAATGTAACCATTTTAATGAGCTTGTGTTTCTCCTAATTTGAGTCACCAACAAAGTCATCCAAGAATGACATTGTGCATGTAGCTCCAAGGGCATGATTAGTGGCATGAATGGTAGAAAAAAAGGCATAATAGTCAGATATCAAATTATTAAGGAGGGAAATAATAAATTGATCATACATTTTGTCAATGTTATTATTGGTAATTTGGATTATCAAGGCCAAATTCCAAACCATGTAATTCTAAATTTTAAAAAATCATTAATAGCCTCTGCAAGCTATTTAAACTAATATTTTTAGTCTAAAAATTCATTTTTTGGTCTTTAAAATGTCATTAAATTAATCCAAATACCTTTATTTATATTAAAAAATATAACTTTAGCCTTATCCTAAAATTTTATGGCTTAAATAGGTAGTTTAATGCATTTTAAAGCTAAAAAGACTTATTTTGGACCCACACATGCCAAAATTAACATCAAAAGAATGGAAAAGTTTAATTTTAATGTATAAGCATGAAATATATTTGTGTAAATCCATATAATGCATTATCTTGGAGGTGGAATCTTGAATTCTTCTTTAAAAAGCCAAAAATAAACTATTTTCTTCACTTTCAAGAAGAGAAGTATATATCAGTATGAATTTTTTACATCAAGGGTAGGGAAAATAAATAAAAGGTCATAAAAAATATTTAACATAAGTTTAATGGTGTTTGGATTCAGAAAATGGCCAAAACCATTTCATACAGGCACTCCTAGTTTGCACATAGTGACCTACTTACAGGTTTGATGATGGTACAGTCATATAGAGAAGGATACAAATCTGAATTTTTGGGTGTAAAAAATATAATAATATGGATTTATCATGGGTTAGGTTTTTTTAATTGGATTTTCCATGCTCATGTACTATTAGGTTTATGACAGTCTAATTTTTGCAACATTGCAACCAGAAAGGCAATGGGTTTTTCTCAATTTCTCCTCACATGGGAAGGGTTTCATGAAATTTCAAGTTGTTAAAAAATATGTCAGACTTAATATATCTCTCCATGTCATCATTAATATATAATTAATAAATTTTATGGTCTAATATAGAAAGGAAAAATAGCCATTCAAATATGTAAATTAACATGTTTTCAAGAAGAGTGTAGGGTTGGAGAGAGAAAAAATATTTTTTCAAGATTCCATTTTGGATATTTTTCATAATTTAATCCATGTTTTCATGTTTTAAATCAGGTTTAAAAAATATTTTTTAAAAAAATATCCATTATTTGGCAAATCTTGGTTCTTCCAAGCTTCCAAAAGGGCTTAGTTTTAACATAGTTTAAGGGAATTTTGCATTTTTGAAGGTTTTTAAAGGAAAACCAGGTTTCAATGGACCATTTAAATAATTTAAGATTAATTTTATCTAGAAAAAATCCATAAACCATGAAATTAACTCTATAATATGAAAAAATACACTCAAGTATGCACATATTCCATGCAAAAGAGGCATTTTTTCAGGAAATTTAAGGTTTTTATCATCTACAGATGGAGTTTTGACTCCAAATTTGGTGTGTATAATAATAATGAGTTGGATAATAATAAATAAAAATTTCAAGTCTATTGGAAAAGTTGAGGTTATTTTTATCTTTACACAAACCTAAGCCTCTCAAAACACAGTCAAGAAGAAAGCAAGCCTTAGCAAGATGAAGCCTCCAAGAGTAAAATTCAAGATTTTGGTTGTTTATTACCATTGTGTGAGTTTTTAAGGTATATAATGGTGTTTTAAAAGATGTAAAAATGAATAAATAACCATCTCTTTGTATTTTGAAGATTCCAGGAAGCTACTAAGTGACAGAAGGTAGCCATCTTATCAATAAAATAAATGAAGTTTAGAGTTGAAATATTTATCTTAGAGATAAAATGGAGTTTACCACGTGAAATATATATTTTTTATGTTTAAATATAATTATTAAATAAATCCATAAATGACACTTCATGCAAGTTGAGTTTAAGTGAAAGTTGACTAGTCTTTGAGTCCACATCTCTTCGATTGACTATTTTGACTAGCTTCATGCATCTCCGATGATTTTCATGCAAGATAAAGACATTAAAGAAATTAAAATAAATTTAAATATGGATTTATATTCCAAATTATGGCATGATTTTCATGCAAGGAAGGTTGACAAGTCAACATGGGCCCACCACCTCTAATTCTATGCCAAAAGTAAAGGCCATGCAAATTTTTGAAGACTTGAAGAATTGAAGACTTTGTTTAATATTATAAAATGAATTTATTATTAAGGAATGGTGTATATTTTAATGAATTATGAATTGAGTTGACATCAAGATAGGCTCAAAACTTTTCCAACTCCAAAAAGGTCTCTTACAAGATAAAGAAATAAGGAGATATTCAAAGAATATTGTAACTAATTTGAACTCAAAAATTGACTAGATTTCACATCTATTTACTCTCCTCTTCTTTTTTAAACTCCAATCTTGGATATTTATTATATTATATATATTTATAAATTTTATCCTTTTCTGGGGGATCCCTCTTTTGGCAAGACTAGACTCTACCAAAATTCAAGTTTTGTAACCTTTTCAAAGAATTAAAAGATTGTTTTAGATTTCCATTACTTTGGTATAGTGTGTTAATATCAGTTTGATTTGAATATGTGATAAAAATATCTCCCTTATCAAGTCTTGATGTCACCTAGATATTGGTATGATATTATGTAGGTCATTTTTAGTGTTTAATGTCTTTTGTTTATGCTGACAATGGATAAATATTAGCTGGTTAGTGCCTTGAATTAGGCCTATTTCACCATTTCCCTCAAGCTTATATTAACTAATAAAACACCTTCATGAAATAATGATGCATAGGAGTCAATTAGAGTTATAGATTCAATCTTTTCTTATCTAATTAGTGTTTTAAAAATTCAAATAGTATGGATGAACTAGTAATATAGGTGTATCACCAATAGTAGAGTAGGATTTCCCTTTCAGTTTCCTTCTCTCCCTTTTCATCCCAACAATTAGTAGTTTAATAAGTAGTTTAGAGTGATACATCAGAGGAGCTAGCCTCACCAAAATATAGAGGTCTTATTTAAGTTTAAGTATCCCACATCTTAGATCATTCCAATGTTAGTCTAGGTGTGAAGGTTTTAGAGCCAAATCTATCAAGCCTTTAAGTAGGGTGTTATCTAGATAGCTATCAACTATATTATTTCAACTACAATCTTAGTGATTTTAACTTTGTGAAGAAGTATTTCATCATATAAAAATCACCTAGGATCAAATTGATGAGATCTTATCCAATTCATGACCCCTTAATAAATCCTACTTCTTAAAGAGTTTTTCTAATATGTTTCAAACTTCATTAGGAGTAGTAAAAAATTCAATATGAAAGAATAGGTTACGAGACATAGACAGACATATTAGACTTTATCTGCCTCAAGTGTCTATTCTTTTTCTATAACCATCATGATTTAATGTAAGAATTTGACCCTTAAGAGGATTTACACTTTGAATTTACACTCATGATAGTTGAACGGTGTAAGAATAAAAAATGAACTCTAATCTACGGTGTCGAAAGGAAGTATGTGCTAAAATATATGTGTTAAAAGACTAGGAATATGTAACACCCCATTAATTTATATATGTTTAAAATTACAAGGCATAAGAATATTACCAATGTGAAGAACTCAAAAAATTTCACACTTTCAAGAAAAACATCTCAAAAGGAATAATAGGCTTAAAGTTATACACATTTGAAGATTTGGATGATAAGGGAAATCTCCACTTTACAAAATTTGAAAACTTTTGGTCATGGAAAAGTTGGGTTAGGTGCTAAGGTTAATCCCCCACTAGTAGGAATAAAAAATTAATCCACCTTTATGTGACCACATCAGATAACCAAAGGGATAAACCATTTTATGAATACTTATCACTACCCATTTTGATTGATGTGGGAGTGACATCACCTAAAAATACCTCTATTTTTCAAATGAATAGCATAGTCATGTGATCAAATTTGATGGTCTCTTGAACATTGATTTATAAATAAAGTGGGTAGAACCCATAATGTACATTTATAGGGGTAATATTCTACCCACTATGAATTTAAGAGGACTAGAGTCTTATAGTGTTGTTGGTAAGGTTGTCAAGGTTTATAGAGGTTGCAAGCAAGCCTATCGAGTTCTAATGGGTTTATGATAAGGTCTTTTAGGGTATGACAATGTTACACATAGGGGTATCAAGGTCTAACAATGTTACTAGTATGGCTATTATGTTTTGATGAGTGTGAAAACAAGGTTTTTGGGGTCTAATTAATATACATGTATCCACCTAAAAATCTACCAACTACCAAAATTACCTATAAGAGTTGAAACTTTTACCAAGTTGTAAAAAATTCTAAAAATACAAGTTTTATGTGATTTATCCAAAAACTAGAAAAGAGCCACTTGGTTTCTTTAAAACCCCACAAAAACCTAGAAATAATTTTTACTCAAAGTCATAAAATGTATAAATTTTAGTAGAATTCAAAAAATAGCCTTAAAACCTTCCAAAAATAGTTAAAAATAGATTGTCACAAAACTAGTCATATTTATAACCATTCTTAGGATTTTTTTACCTTCAAAATCCAATGACACTATCTATTTTTCACTTAAACACTCTAGATATGCAAATTTTCATATATTTATGAGAAAACCCATTAAACCCTACAAAACTGAAAGCAATGAAATTTTTTGAACAAGCTAGAATGCAAGATCTCAAATAGAATCAATGAATTCATATACCTATGTAGATCTGATACCATGTTAGATTGTTCCAAAATTGAGGATCAAACTTTATAAGGTTGAATTCATGAAGTTGCATCTATATGGAGTAGTGAAATATAAAGAATAACTAAAAAATGAAGAAGCTTATATTCATAACAAAAATTTACATTAACATTCATTAACCAAAAATTACATAAGAAGGCACATTATATAGTGAAGAATTAGGTCACCCAAAAAGGTAATTAACTCAACTCATAATTAGAAAATGACTTAAACTACATTTACCCTAATTAATTATTATAAACTTAAACAAGCTAATTAGACTGTGTAAATAAAACCACATAGTGGGAAAAATACTACACTAACATACATTCCTCACCGCAAAAAGGGGCATACTAGTTGGTATGTCATAGAGATTAAGGCCTTGAGAGATACAAAATTCAGATTTGTAGTTAAATCACATTATTTAGATTATGATTTAATTTAGGACCTATTCTGAGACAAGCAAGGACATTTTATGATTTAGATTGGGATATATTGACATATCCACACATATATAGGGCATATGTGGGGAATTTACAATATGATGATGAATAATTGACAAATTTAATGATATTTTTATACTTATTACATGGATTAGATTAAGTAAAATTATCATTTTACATAGGTCAGATTATCATATTAGATAGTGACATATAAATTTATGACATTCTTATCACATTAGGAAATAAATGGATCTAATTATATGGCTTGGATGTTTTTCATGTATGCACATTTCTATTTTATATGCTGTTAATGAAGCTAAGTAATTAAGCACTTTAAATATAAAATATGTTTATAATGGTTGATTTGTATTTTTTCAAATTTACATACAAGCCTAGTTTAGGGATCCACCCTTGGTATATGAACTCACCAAAATAATTATGATGATATTTTTAGTAGTGTATTTGGGAATATGTGATGCTAAATTACTATAATTTCTCAATATCCAATTATGATTGAAGTATATGATTTAAAACCCATGGTTTTAACAAGTGGAATCTCCTTGGGGCATAATCACCCCATCCTCCAATGACTTCAAAAGGTAACTTGGTTCACATGCCCATAGCTTTATTCATTCCTTAATTTTTTAATATTAAATATTATAATGATATATATTAGTTTAGATTTTATATCATGAGTGGAAACTATTTTTAGCATTTTTATTTGTAGGTTTTATATGGATCAAGCATGATACTTGGGGCTACCTGAAGACATCAAATATTGTTACATTTAGGTGCCAAATTTATTACTTTACCATTTTAGTTAATAATTTTTAATATTAAACTAAAAGGAGGAATTTATAGACACATAAATATTATATTAGGCACTTGAAAATGTCAATTTTGACTAATCTTTAATATACATGACTAGTGCATACACAAGCGACCATTTCTTACATTCTCTCCTATTAATTCATCTATCTATGGTCTTGGCCTTCTCAATTTTTCCATAATTCATATACCAAATATCCATAGTACATATATAATTATTTTATTATCCTAAGTATAATGTCACCATTCTCTAAATTATTGTTTCTTATATTATGGAGAGTTCCAAAAATAGTCAGATGATACCAATTATTGGTATCATTTGCCTTTGTTGGCAATGTCCCAATTTATACAAATGACTATTTTAAAAATTAAAACCATTCCATTGGGATAACCCACACATTTATCATGTTTTTTATATAGGTAAATTACCCAAAGATTCATATATATATATATAAAAGATAATCCTAAGGCTATATATTTATAGCACTTATCTATAGCTCCCTTGGATAAATACTTGCACATTGAAGAATACATCTACACATGATTAAGGTACTGATCTAAAGAATCAAAATTTTAAAGGAAAAATAATTAATCCAAGTATGGAAACCGAAATTAAGGTTAAAGTTACATATTATCAAGTTTATGAATCCAAACATGTTTCATACAATCTAGTGAATCAATGTAGATCACACATACACATAGGTGGAAGAATACATGTGGTTTGAGTCCTCTTCATAGCATTAAAATGTAATAAATTTTAACCACTAAATGGGGTGTGATTGGGGATATCAAACCCATATTTATAACCTTTTCTTAATATGACAATTAAGTGTAAAAATTTGAGCTAGGGTTTCAAGGTGAATAAAGATAAATCTTATTCTACATGTAGGGCCAAACATTTGAAATTACACAAAAATAATCTTGGTAGGTAGGCATAGTGACCCATAACATAACATAACATAAATTTTTTTTAATAAAGGTAATTTTGATAAAAAACAACATATTTTATAGCTGTAGGTGTCTAAGCATTACCACATGCATCATGGTAGATTCTGATAGCTAGTCTCTTGATGTGAGTAAGCTCAATGTCAATATGCTTTTCTACATTTATATATGTGTAGTGAATGATATATATGTAAGATAAATATTCAATAGTTTGGATTATTTAGATTAAAAAATACAAAATAATTTAAAATATTAAAATATCATCACATTTTAGGATTAATTTATGTGTCACCTTCTATGACATTGATTTAGGCCTTTTCTTGATCTTGATTACATTCTTCTATTTTTTAGATTTAACATAACACCTTGCCTTATATTTGCATCAACCTTATTCTAAGCCAATTTTTTCATGTTTCTTATTATATATTATTTTACTTGACCACTTGATTATTGATGTCATTATTACCACTTCCATTAGTATTCCCAATCATGACAACATACTTATTAGGAAATTTTGTTATAACATGCATTGAGTTGTGACAAAAGCCTATAGATTCATAAAATCCTTCTCATCTCATTATTCTAATTTGAAAGCCTTAGTCTTAATTTTTATTTGTTGATTTAGGAAAATTTATGCACGCAAGTAATATACATCTCCTAAAAATATTTATATTAGTAATACACAATTTGGCACAACATTTAGTTGGCACATTATATTTGGTAGAGGAATATAGAGTGTAGTCTTAAGTAGTAGAGTTATGGAGTTTTGCATGAATATATTGCACATATTTCAAAGTTATATTCACCCCATGAAACACATGTTATCCCATGTATGAGTAAGATGATTTTATATAATTTTTAATAATGGTTAACACCTTATAGGATAACACACTCATCTTGGTCACAAAAATTGGTACATAACTTGTAGATAATATTTATAGATATATAACACATCAATTTTCTACACTTGGAAAAACTCAGACCTTGGTTATTCCTCTTAGTTATTAACTTTTTCCACTTTCTAAAGTTTTGCATCTACTCTATCTTGTGCCCTTTAGTCTATCTCTTGGTTTGACTAGTCTTATGTTAATGACCTTGACCTTTTATCATTCCCAAAATTCATAAAACCTGGTTATCTTCCACCTCTAAAAGTTTTGAGTCTATTCCTAATTTCATATTACTTAGACAATAGAGTCCCAAATACATACCTACATCGATACAGGTTCCTTACTCTAACATAAGTGTCTAGTGCCTTAAAGTCATCCAATTTACAAATGAAACGTATCTTAATGGTCAACTCTTTAACACAAGTTACTTCTCCAAAGGGATTGATATAAATATAAGATCAAACCTTATTCATTTTTCACCTATAAAACCTAGAACAAACTAAGGTAACATATCAAAAGCATTCAATAAAGCACTTAATAAATCAAATATTTCCTATTTTCTCTTATTATCATATTAGTCATATGAAAAAAACATACAAAGTTCTAAAGTACTGAAGGAGAAACCTAAAAACCCAATTTTCCAAGTTACAAGCTAGGTCACTATTATACTTGATTGAACAGATTACATAGTTCACACACAAGCCAAAACATAGGGGATTACTAAATCAGTATGAGTCTCTCTTTAGAGTATTTAATATATAGGTATCACTCATTGACAAAGGGGTCTTTGGAGTTAGCTCAACATCATGTGCTCACAAACCTAATTTTTCCCAAGGTCACTATGAATATGAAGGACTAGGATTTTGCAAATTTATGAGGAGTTAAAGTCCATGACCTAGGTCTAAATCCAATAGAGCAAAGGCAAAGACAAACCCAGAAGCATCTAGGTGGTCACATAAAATTATAATAGGTATTCTACTACATTAGGGTCAGATAGTAGCATTAGTGCAACCATCTAAGACTAATGCTAGTGTCCATAGCTCTAGAGGCACTTAATCCATAATTTGGTTATTGTTATAGAATCATATTCAAGTTTGATTCTTACTTATTCTAGATATAGAACTGTATTAGCATCAAAACCAACTAATTGCTTTGTTTGTTTGTCATTTCCATATCTAACATATCTTTACTTACTATTTTAAGCTTATATCAACATAATAAATTTAATAGATGTTTATCTAAATTTTAGCATCTAATTGGATAGATTTAGAGATAGTTTACCATCCTTATGCTCTAGGATATATCTACCCATTTAACCCTAGACAATTTAATTCTATAACTAAATTTAGGGTTAACAATCTGGTGAACCTAAACTTTGAATATCAAACCCTATGTAAATTAGGGTTTTATAATTTTTTTAATTTTTGATCCTTAATTGTTATACAATATATGCAACATGGATGAATCTATCACCCATGTTAGGTTCCAATATGTCATAGTTAATATGGTATGCTACATTAGTTGCATTGTCAAATCTATAAAGCAAATATGTACCAATAATGAGAAGGCTTCAAAGTGAAAACAACACTTAATCTCTTTTTAAAATTCATTTTGTAATATTATAGATCCAATATCTAGACACTAATGTGTGTGATTTCAACCATTTTTTATACCTAAGTCTTATTTGAATGATAACTACCATCCTGCACCCATTATTATCCCCTGACTTATATTAGATTTTACGGTCCATGCTGTTACTACTTGAAGAGGTAAGGTTGATCATCCCATATTTCCACCTATAAATATACAATAGGTGGTTCCTAAAACTAATATTTTAATAGATCTAAGGTATATGACATTATTGATCTATTGAGAAATACACATGTTAAAATTTTAATCCTTGATCACCTATACCAATCTAATGATTATACATATATCCTATATGAGGTATTGCATGAAAAACAAGTTCTAAATAATAGTGAGCTTGAATATTTTATAGATATCATGAAATATTTCAAGAATAATGCCATTGATCCAATATATTTAACATCCAAATATATTAATGATAAAAATTTGCCTATATTCATATAAGTGACCATTAAAAATAAAGGCATCAAAAGGGTGTTCATTGATAATGGATCAAGCCTAAATATTTTTTGCATAAAATTACTAATCACCATGAGTATTAGCACCAATAATCTTCAAAAAAATGGTTATGCACATAAAAGTATGTGACAATTCATATAGCCCTTTGGCTGGTCAAATCACATTGGATATGACATTAGGACTATACATAGTTTTGATTACTTTTCAAGTTATATATAAATAATTAATTAATTTAATTTTGGGTAGAACTTAAATACACCCAATATAAGTCATCCCATATACACTTAATTTATGTGTAAAATTCATACATGATGGGACCTTATTATCCATGCCTGCTGATGATGAACCTCTCAAATTTTGCAAAATGATACATTATGAAACTAAATACATTCCTAAAGTGTTACCATCTACACAATGCATTCCTCTTGAGCACATTCACACATATGAAATAGGTGATTCAAGTAAAAATATCCTTTGTCTCTAGATGAAAAATAGGCACCAAATTTTGAGGTACACATATATGCACATCAAGAGCAAGAACAATTACTAAAGGAGCCAATAGAAGCAAAATAGACCCCACCATTTGAGATTCATTTATTGGTAAATATTGAGTAGAAATATGTCCATATTTAATATTATTATGATAGTGATGATGAACTTATGATATGACATATGAGAAAATGTAAAAACTAAAATTTTATCCACTTGATCATCTTTTGCATAACCTATTCAAACATACAGGTCTTGGTATATATAAGCTAAATCCACTTTCAAAAGATAAAAAATTGAAATGAGATAAGGGAAAAATAAAAATATTAGACAAACATGTAAATGATTTTTATTATATACATCCATCTTGTATACAAACATTGAGTTAACCTTACAAGGGTCAAATATAAATTCATCATGTGGAAATGTGGAGTCTTTTCAAATGGTTTCATAGCAAATTTTAAAGATCAAGACAAAAAAAACTATTTCCTTTTATAATGAAGGAAAATTCATCCATATTTTAAATGATATCATTACGTCTTCTATTACACATATAAAACATGAGGAGGAACATACTATGTATCTTTTTAACTTATCGAATCATGATACAAATAATGTAAAATATCCAAATTAAGGTTGTCAAGAATTGAGTAGGGAGATACCTATGATCATTCATTAGATGAGATCATGGAGTAGTCTCTCCATATATTCCAAAAATACCAAAACAAAACATTCAAAACTCCAAAAACAAATTCAACATAAAACATGTTATATTGAATCCTTGGCATCTATGTGTTAGTTCCCAGTTAATGGATGACATATTAGATACTCCTACATACACAAGTTTTTCATAATTATACTTAAGTGTCATATAAGCATACACAAATAAATGATATATTCCTATTTTTATATGTTATGCCTTTCTTCTACCAATGACACTAGGACATTGGGGGCATCCACCTCTGTGATGATGATAATTCCAAGTCATATCATTCTATGGTTACTTTACATTATCATGTTTTAAGCTCATATATGTACTCACACATGTATTTATCCATGATTATAGATTTCATAGGATAATTGATATGCTATGAACTTAAAAATTTTCCTAACACATTTTATCCATGGGATACTATGATATGTTTATGATGGTTGCTTATGTTTTTCTTTATGCACTTCCTTGAGTGCCTTGCATTGCTATTGTCTTACTTGTTTGAGAATTTTAATATTCTCATTTATTTTCCACACCCATTATTATGTGTATTTTATTTGACATTTAAAAATGTAATTATTTGTTTTATGAACATTTTATATGTCATTTCTTAATTTTGTGGACATTTGACTAAGTCATGTCCCTTTGATTATGCAACATTTAAACATGCCCCTTATTTGCAGTCTCTTAGGACCATTACCTTTTGACTTGATTTTGAGTGATCTTGTGTGTGTACTTGATTTAAATTTGAGATTTTAATATTAATATATATATGTTTCCATAATATTTATCATGCATCTTACACTTTTTTATGAGCACATTGTTATATACACTTCAATGTTATATTTACCTAGACATATTCTTTTATATGCTTCATGGTTCCACTCACAAATTATTTAGTTGTATTATACTTTTGAGGTGAGCTAACTACCAATTTATATTCTTACCTAACCTCAAAGTGGGGGGGGGGAATATTAGTGGGGGAATGTAATAGAGGCATGTTATATACATTTGACATATATTTTAGATTTAGTGGGGGCATATCATATAGGCATGACTTCCACACATTCATAATTTTAGACTCAGTGGGGGCATGATTTGGAAGCATGTTATTAACACTCATTCAATATTTGGTACATATATAAATTTTAATATTTAGTGGGGGCATGCCATATATACATGGATTCCATGCATTCATATTTTTAGATTCACTAGGGACATGCTTTGGAAGCATGTTCTCCACACTTATTCAATATTTAACATCTCTAGATTATAATGGGGTCATGTTTAGAAAAAATGTCCTTCACATTGGAACTTATTTTACATTTATCCATATATAGTGGGAGAATTCTTTGGAAGCATGTTTTCCACACTTACATAGTTTATGAATTGGCCAAAACACACAATTATGTAATTTAGATTCATAGTTGTGGTAGAATACTATACATTGGTACCATCATTATACACAGTTTCAACATGAGACATATATAAGGTGTATATTATATGAAATGTGCACCTAATATTGAAAAATCCAAATTAGTTTCATAATTTGAAGCATTCTCAAGTACTGTTATCACCCACCATGATGTAATTTATAGATTGTGTTGAGCCAATCTAATTTAGTAATTGGTTTGATTTTGGTATCGTTAAGGTGCTTAAATCACTCAATATTACCATATTTTTATGTTTGAATAGATTATATCATCTTGTATTACAATTTGATAGTATGAGTTGACTTTGTTCACTCTTATTCACCAAGTTACAAGTATGATTAGGTTACACAATTGAGCTAATCTCAACTAATAGGTGGAAACTCATATTTTATCTAAGGTTGGGAGTATGTGCCTTAAAATATATATATTTATTTTTATCTCCTTAAATATATGAACTTTACATATATATATATATATATTTACTAATATTAAGTTTATATCCTTATAATTATACATCTTTTCAAATCAACTTGTTAATAGGCAAGGCAATTACATCAATACAAAGGTGCACTCCTAAACCTTATTCTTTAAATTTTAATCATTTAAAATACATTAAATTATAGATTATATACACTGATTATATATTATAATGTGATCTTGGTTTTAGGTCAGTCACTAACAAAGCACCCAATTTGGACTCATGCAAAGACAAGGTGTGTTATACACACCTAGGTATGCATTCTTTTCCTTTAAAATAATAATTACATTACTAGATTAATGGGGTGGGGTAAATGTAGATGATATTTATGGATTATATAGCACTTCAGTCTTGTACACTTCATAAAACTTAGACCTTGGTTGTTCCTCTTAGTTTTGGACCTTTCTCACTTTCTAAAGTCTTGCATTTGATCTATCTTGTACCCCTTCACCTATATCTTAGTTTGACTAGTATTATGTTGATGACATACACCTTCTATCTTTCCTAAAATATTTAAAACATACTTATCTTCCACCTTTGTAAGTTCTAAGTCTGTACCTACTTTCTCATTACCTAGACACTAGTGTCCTAGATAGACACCTACATCGATACATGTGTCTTACTCCAATGCAAGTGTCAAGTGACCTAAATTCATCCAATTTATAAATGAAATGTATATTTATGGTTATTCTAATTGATTTTATGTGAGTTAATTCTTGAAAGGGATTGATATAAATACAAGATCAATTCTCATTCATTCCTCACCTACACAACCTAGCATAGACCAAATAAACATATCAAAAACATTCAATCAAGCAATAAATAAAGAAAATATTTCCTATTTTCTCTTATTCTCATATCATTCATAGGAAAAAAATGCATAGGTGTAAAGTAATAAATAATTAACCTAAGAGCTCGATTTTTCAAGATACAAGCTAGGTCACTATTGTACTTACTTTACACATATTTCATGATTCATACACAAGCCAACATGTAGAGGAGAAATACATTTTTATGAGGCCCTATTCATATTATTGGTTATGTAGGTCATAATTATTAACATAGGGGTCTTTGTGGTCATTTTTACACCATGTTCCCACTAACCCATTTCCCCCAGGGTCATTAGGAAAATGAAGAACTAGGGTTTTACATGAGGAACAATAGTCCATGACCCAAAGCTGAAAGCACCAGAGAAAAGGTGAAGATAAACCCATAAGCATATAGGTGGTTGCATCATTTTATATTAGTTATTCCATACATATTAACTATGTTAGGTTTATATAGTAGCATCAACATAACCATCTAAGGATGATGCTAGTGTCTGTAGATTTAGAGGTACTTAATCTAAAATTTAGTGACTATTATGGATTCCTCTTATAGTCTACTTCCTATGTGTTCTAGATATAGAACTGTATTAGCATTAAAACTATATAAGTGCTTTGTTTATTTGTCATTTCCCTATCTAACATAACTCTACTTACTATTTTTAACTTATCTCAGTATAATAAATTTAGTATATGTTTATTTTAGTTTTAACATCTAATTGGTCTAATTTAGAGATAGTTTATCATCCTTGTGCCCTAAGATATCTCTAGTCATTTAACCCTAGATAACTAAAATATAGAACCAAATTTAGGTTTAAACACAACTATTGTCACTTTCACATACATGTGAAGATGGATTATGAAGCATCATCCATGTGTTATGTTTGAGTCATATCATAATGGTTGTAAGGTAATGACCCATGATTAGAAGATTGTATGAAAAAGAGGTAACCATTTAAAATTATGTAATAAATTCATGTGCTTATACCTATGATGCTAAAAATCATTAATATGGTTTTAAGGTAGAGTAATAAAACATAGAGCCAACTATGATAAGAAGAATATGAATTACTATGACTTATGAGATAAAAATGAACCAGTTCTAAATCATCTAGAGTGTTGTAAGCTTACTATAATAATTTAGGATAATCTTGTTTTGACATCCCATTTGGATAATTGTAATATTTGAATTCAAAGATTATAATAATAAGATAATATTCTATTATAAAATCTATGATATCCTTCATTATCATTAATTTGATCAACTAATATTCATATTAAATGTCATTATTATTTTTATTTGATATGGTAAATAACCAAGTTTTATAGGGAGCTAGAGCCATGAGAGTAAATTACAGTAGTTTAAACATGCCAACTAGGGTTTCAAGGACAAAAACAATAAAATAAGTACTTAGAATGAAAATAAGAAATAAAAAACAAACACCGATCTAGGGAGAAAGTCCCTCCTTAGTATCTTTAGTAGTAGTAGTATCATTTTCCTAGATGATTGGTTTGTATTTTGAAACCTTGGTATAAGTATGGTTCCCATGGTCTTCAACTACATCCCTAGGGAAGATCATTCTGGGATGCTTACTACCTTTAACCTATAGAGGATTTTATTTAGGGGAGACCCCTTGGAGGATCCTAGAGGGGGGATTTCATAATAGGGGATTGGGGGGCAAGTGGAAAAAATATTGGATAGTGGCCTTAACCACCTGATGAATTTTTTTCTAGTCCTATATAAGCTTTGCCAAGCCAAACCCTACCTGTTGGACCTTAGAATTGAAAGTTTATAGTAATTATTTATTCTTTTCTAAATCATCCATCATTATGGCCTTATCCTTCTAGCCTAAAAGTGTGGGAGTACTAATTTCAATGAATTTTGGATTAGGGATAAACGATAGTTTGAGGGGAAGGTCATCAGGGGGGCTTAGGATAAACTATTTTGGGGGGAGCATTTAGGAGGTTTGTGGGATCCCTTGGGAGGGTCATCCTTTAGGGAGTCTTCCTTAGAGGAAGATCCCCTAGGGGGGACCTTCTGACCTAAAAGAGTTTGACCTTAAATGTCATTATTATGGTTACTAATATTTAGTTTTAGTGCATGAATGTTGTGGGTTGCATGGTCTAATACCATCTTTAATTTTGAATATGTAACATTGACTGGATCAATTAGTATCAGAGGAGGTTCAACCATCAAAGCGAATTCTATTCTTTGGATTTGTGAGTGTGGGTAGGAAATGGTGAAACATATTCCAATGCAAATTCCATTGGGTAGAATGTGTTACAATTATAGTTGTTGTAGTGATTTATTAAGGAAATGAAATGGAACATATAGGTATTCCTCATAGAGGAGGAAGAGGAAATCAACCACAAAGAGTGGAAAATTTGTAAAACTTAATACAAGATCTCCAAGAAAGAATGGAAGCCATAGATATTGCTAAAAAATGGGATCAAATTAAGATTTAGTGATGATGAGGTAGCTAAGGTGCACATGGAAAAATTTAATAAATTATTGATATATGGTATATTATTAAGGGAAATTTCTAAGATAGGTGGTAAGCCACACATGGAAATTCCTAACTACTCAGGGAGTTTATATCTAGAATATTTGGTAGATTGGATTGTAAAATTGGATAAGTAATTTTAGTATGAATACACAAAAGACCCTAAGAAAGTGTGGTTTTGGTGTTCCAAATTGAAAGGGATTACATATTTGTGGTGGATATGCAAATAAAATTCAAGGATAAAATTAAATTTTCAAACATAATGGTTGCCAAATTTAAAGTAAAGTTTTTTTCTCATAGCATATGAGATCATTATTTCTAGAAAATTACAAAACTTGAGATAAAAGGATATGCACATTAAGGAATATATATAAGAATTATGTTGATTAAAATTTTGTGTTGGTCACATAGTATATGGTGAAAATATTTATGTATGTGAATGTACTTCATGTTTCCATTCAAGAATAATTTTATATGATCAACCCAAAGTCAATATAAGAAGCCTATTAATGTGCATTAAATGTACAAGAAAGGTTTATATTGAAGAGAAAAAGACACCATGTATGGAAATGTTATGTTTTCACATGTAAGAGGAGGAACTATGAATAATTATAGAGTAGAGAAAACACATATGCATAAGGGATTAAAAAACATATCACATGGTCACGATCATGTGCAAAGAGGAAGAATATACTTTCATGGAAGAGGATAAAATGGACGCAAATGAGGAAAATGTTTCAATTGTATATGATTTAAATTTGGGGAAGTATGACATAGAGAAATCAAGTGTCAACACATTTAAAAATGTGGAGGTATACATAAAATAGAGGCTAGGAACCATTTTGTGAAAATAGATAAGGAAAGTGTTATGTCGATCAATCATGTAGAATAAGTAGAGTGTGTTCAGGCTCTTATGATGAAGATATTATTTTTGAATGTTGAGAACAAAGAGAATACACTAGTAAGAATAAATAATTTTTTTAGGATCATTTAAAGTTCTTGAGGAAAGTGTTGTAAGATAATAATTATTGATGGAAATATTGAAAATCTCATTTCATATTAGATTGTAGGGAAACTTGGTCTCAAAAAAATTGAAATTAAAAATTTGTATAAGGTGTATTATTTATTGAATGGAAATAAATTTATAATGAATGAATAATCTATGGTATTTTTTTAGATATTTGCATATAAGGATTAATTCCTGTGTGATATGATGTCAATGGACATTTGCCACATATTGTTGGGTAGGCTTTGGTAGTTTTATAAAAATATATGCATGATGAAAGAGTAAATACTTGTAACTTATGGAAGGATGGTAAGTATTAAAACTTGCATCCTTTGAAGGATAAACATTTAGAGATGGAGAATATGAGATTATCGATAATGTCAAGAAATAAATTTCTAAATGAATCAAAGAATGAGTGCACATGTTATGTGCTTATGCATAAGCCTAAGCAAACTATAAGTGTAAAGTGTGTAGAAGAAGAAATTATGTGTGAGGTGAAGGATATATTAGGTGAGTATATGAAAATCATGTATAAATATATTAGATATGGTTTACCACCTATGTGTAACCTAATTCATAAATTGGATCTAATTCTAGGATTTAGTTTTCCAAACAAAGTAACATGCTAATGCTGAGAGAGAATGAGGAGGTGAAGAAATATTTTAGAAGGGGATAATCAAAGAAATAATAATACTAAAAGAAATAATTTTAGAGATGAAAAATAAAGGATGATAATGGAGGATGTGTAATGATTATATATTCATAAATAAGATCACCATTAAATATAGATTCTCATTATCATGAATGGATGAATTAATGGATTATTTGAGTGGAGCACATTACTTCACTTAAATATACCTAAAAATTAGAAACAATCAAATAAAAATAATATAAGGTGATGAATGAAAGACTAATTTCAATATGAAGTATGGTTTTCATGAGTGGTTGGTTATGCCTTTTGGTTTGACTAAAACACTAAGCATTTTCATATAGTTGATGAATGAAGTGCTCAAGCCTCTTCTCATTAAGTTTTTCATTGTATATTTAGATGAAATTTTAATTTTTATCACATAAAAATAAGAGTATTTTATGTAATTGATACACATGTTATAACATTTATATGAAGAGAGGTTGATGGTAAATTTGAAGAAATGGAGCTTCATGAAGACAAAACTAATGTAATTTAAATTTGTAATTTTTGAAGAAGGATTAAAGATCGATCCTTAGAAGGTGAGAAATATAATTGAATTTAAATCACCAAATAATTATTTTTAAGTGTGAAAAAAAAATTTGGTTAGATGTTATTAGAAGTTCATAATAAAATTTAGTGGGATTTGCACACCTATCACAAAGGTGATGAGGGGTCATATGAAGGAGTTTTTATCGACTAAAGAAGTTGATTTTTTTTTTCCTAAAATTGAATAATAATGTAAAAAAACAATATAAGTTTAAACTAAATATTTTAAAAAGTATTTTAGGTAGATTATGATGCAATTATCATAACCATTAGATCTATAATGATTCATGTAGGTAATCCTATCACTTAAAAAATAGTGAGAAATTAAATGATGTATGACACAAGTATATATTTTATGATTAAGAGTTTTATGCCACTGTGAAAACATTAAATAAGTGGAGGAACTATCTATTGTTAAATGTGTTTATGTTATACATAAACCACCATGCATTACAACTCATAAATAGTTAAGGTAAACTAATCAAAACCATATAAAATGGGTATAATTATTAAAAAGTTACTCATTTGTATTGAAGTATAGGAGTGGAAAATCTAATTGAGTTACATATTTATAAAGTAAAAAATGTGGTTTTTAAAGCTAGGTTCTTATAGATATCATGCACTTTGATTGCATGAAGGAGTTGTATGCAGAAGATGAATAATTTAAGGAAGCATGAAATCATGGGTAGAACAATTACATACATATAACACTTTGGTTGGATTACTTATTGAAAGAGTGGATACTATTCAAAGGAGCATATTTTTTCATACCCAAGGGATCAATGCATAAGAATCTAATCAAGGAGAAACATAGTGGAAGATTAGATAGTCATTTAAGTATTGATAAAATAATGGCACCACTAAGTGAGGTATATTTTTGGCCACTCATATATATGTGAGAAAATATTTTTAGGGGCATAGGATTTTACAATTGGAAAAAGGTATAATTCATAACATAGGGTTGTATCAAAATTTACCAATACATGATAAATAATGGGAGCACTTGAGAATGATTTTTTTTTAGGATTACCTAGGACACGAAAGGGATTTGATTCTATCTTTCTTGTAGTAGAGAGATATTGTAAAATGGCTCATTTTATGTCTTGTAAATAAGCTAATGATTTTATTCAATTATATAATTTATTTTTTAGGTAAGTTTTAAGGCTACATGAATTTATATGCAACATTATGTACAATAGGAATACTAAATTTGTGTGAAAATTTTGGAAAATGTTCTAAAAAACTGAATAATTAGATTCATTTTATCTTAGCATATCATATTTATATGGATGGTGAAACATATGTGGTTAACAAGAGCCTTTATAAATATATTAAGATGGCTAGTGGGAAGAAAACCTAGATTATGGGATTTTATCTTGGCACAAGAAATTTTTTTATACAATAAATTAATAAAAAAATGTATTGGGAAGACGCCATTCCAAATTTTTCATGGGAAAAGTCCAATATGTGTCATATAATTTTGTGAAATGTAAGAAGTGAAAGGGAAGAGTGAAAAAGTAGAATATTTTGTGGAATACATATGCAATGTGCAAAAATAAGTGCACATACAATTATAGATTAGAACAACCCAGTAAAAATAACACATAGATGTAAATAGGAAAGAACATTAATTTTGCATTGGTGACATAGTATTGGTATAATTGCATAACGATATGTTAAAAAAAATCAAAATACAACAATTTAAAATTGATGAAAATCAGACCATGTAAAGTGTTACAAAAAATTTCAACCAACACATATGAGATATAGTCACCAAAAGGGATAGATATATCACATATAATTAATGTTGAAGACTTAAACTAAGGGAAAAATTGATGAGGAGAATGAAAACATAGATGTTAGAGAGGTGGATTAGATACATTTATTTATTTAGAAAGTGTGAGATGAGGTTGAATAGGTGATGGAAACCATAATCAAGAAGATATGTGAGAAGGAATATAAGGAATATCTAGTCAAGTGGAAGGGCATTGAAGTTGAAGATGTGATGTGGTTGAGTGCATTGAAAATTATAAGTATGAAATATCTATTGAATACCTCGAGGAATTTACATGAGCAAGACCTTGTAGTTAATTTATCTTACCCAAGTTTTATGATGTAGGAGCATTTGGGTGCACAAAAAATCCACATCACCCAAAAATAATTAGAGTAGGACAAACTAGTCTAGAAAAACCTTTATTGGGGGCATAGTATTTTGTAGAGGAATTAAAAGTATAGTATTATGCAATAAATTTGTGGATCTTGGAAAAAATGTCTTATACAAATGTTAAATTTTTATGTTACCCATTCATAAAGTGTTGGTCCATGTATGAGCGAGAAGATTTTGTGTAATTATACACAATGGTTAGTACCTTGTGAGATAGTGCACTAATCATAGTTAAAACAATTTATTCACAACCATTTTCACTTACACACACCTAAAAATATGGATTATGAAGAATCATCTATGCGTTATTTATAATTCAGACCATAATGGTCTGAAGGAAACAAGTCACACTCAAATAATTGGATGATAAAGAAGGAAAACCATTTAAATTTACATAATGACATGTGCCTATAAATATTATGGCTGAAATAATTTATGTTGTTGGTAACAAAAATAATAATACATAGATCCAAGTGTGAATATAAGACCATAAATTACTATGACCTATGAGAGAATAAGGAACCATTGTTAGTTCACATAGAGCCTTACAAGCTTGTAATTATAAATTAGAATAATCTTATTTTGAAATACCATTTGGGATCATTGTAATCTCTAAATTTTAAGACTATAATAAGAAAATAATTTTATATGTTGATATCTTTGTTTTCCTCTATCGTCGTTACTTTGGTTAACATTTTTTTCATGAAATTCATTATTACACACACAAATTTTGGGTTTTGGTTCATGGGTGATGTGGGATTATTGGTCTAAGAACATCATTCATTTTGAATTTCTAATCTTGACTACATCACTATGTAGTCCTATGCTTCCTTATGCATTTTAATATTTAATTCTAAATATATAACTAAAAAATATAAAAAATGGTTTTAGTAAACACTCAAATTTAATAATCAAGTGTTTTAAAATGTTTAATATTTACATTTTTAGACACTTTTTTATGTATTATATATCACATCAGTATTGTATGCTTGGCAAACTTAGACCTTGGTTGTTCTTCTTAGTTCTGGACCTTTCCCACTTTCTAAGGTCTCACAACTTCTATATCTTGTGATCTTGGCCTATTTATTCATCTAAATAGTATTATATTGATGATAAAAATCTTATATCTTTCCCAAAATTCTTAAAATATACTTATCTTACACCTTTACAAGTATTGAGTTTGAACCTAATTTACTTCTCCCTTGACACTAATGTCTAGGATAGATACCTATATCGATGCTAGTGTCCTGACTTGATGTAAGTGTTTAGTGCCATAAAGTCATCTAATTTATAAATGAAAATTATCCTAATGGTCATATTAAGTGATTTAATGTAGGTTAATTCTCTAAATGGATTGATATAAATACAAGATCAACCCTCATTCATTACCTACCTAGTAGACACTCAAAAAGACCTAAGGTAAATTATCAAAGCACTAAATAAAAAACTTGATAAAGAAAAGATTCCATGTTTTCTCTTATTTTCATATCAATAATAGGTACAACACATAAATAGGTTTTAAGTACTGAAGGATCAACCTAAGAGTTATATCTTATAAGTTACAATCTAGGTTAGTATTGTACCTACTTTGCACATATTTTATGATTCACACACAAGCCAACATGTAGGGGAGAACTAAATCAATTTGAGGCCATTTTTAGAGTATTATATATGTAGGTATAACTCATTTATAGAGGTGTATTTTGGGTTAGCTAGACACCATGTGCCCACTAACCCATTTTCCCCCAAGGTCACTATTAAGATGAATAACTAGGGTTTTATAAATTCATGAAGAGTGACAGTCCTTGACCTAGATCTAAATGCACCTGAGTTAAGGAAAAGTCAAACCTAAAATAATCCATGTGATCAAATCCTTTTTGAGTAAGTATTTTATACATGACACTTACATCAAGGTCAAATAGTAGCATCGAATAACTGTCCCAGGCTGATGTTAGTGTTTAGATCTCTAGAAGTATTAAATCCAAAATCTGATGACTATTTTAAAAACATTTTTAGTCTAATTATTATAAATTTTGGAACACATACCAAGATTATACCTAGTTTGAATAGATAAGCAAGGTCCTAATTATTGAGTGGATCAAGTGGCTCAGAGGTAGGCTTAACATTGTAATTGGAGGGATCTAAGAAGGATTTCATGGTGTTGAATAGTTACAGGAATAGGTCCAAAAGGAGCCTAGTTTACACTTTTATAAATTTTGGACAAGTATAACATTCAAAATTCCTTCATAAGAAGTGTCTCACACAGATATCACAATAAATGTACAAGGTTTAATTCTTTAAAGATTTTTTTCAGTCTATTTGGCTAAATGTCAAGAATTGTTTCAGACATTTTGTCTGAAACAATTTCTCTAAAGGGTCATTTATTCAAAGAGGGTACTTTTCAAAAGTTTTGAAGGGTATTTTCTTAGCAAAGTGTCCCAAACACTTTTTTTGAAGGGTACTTTTCTTTTCCAAAAGGTCTAGTGTAATTTTCTCGAAGGGCAGTTTCTTAGGAAAATGGTCCAATTCAAGGTTTTTGAAGGGTCTTTTTCTTTTGAGAAAGGGTCCAATGCAAAATTTATAAAGGGAATTTCAAAAGGGTAAAGGGATATTTAAAAAAGGTCAAAGGGCTATTCTAAAGACATAATTCCTTTGATGAAATTGTTTGGGACAATTTTCTTGAAGGTACATTTCTTTTAGAGCTTTTGTTCTAAAGTAAAAGACTAAGGTTGAATTATTTTAAAAAATATATCCAAGATAGAGATCCTCAAGACATGAATTATTTTAGACATTTTTTCCAAAATTATTTTTTGAGGCAAACATATGGTGAGTGAAGGTCAAAGGGGTCAATGAATCTCAAGAGTAAATACATGCATGACAAGTGTCAATAACATGTTCTGTGATTAAGGAATTTGAAAAAGAGAGGAGGTTAGATAAAGTGTTAGTCCATAAAACCATGAAATCAACACACTAACATACTAACATATCTAAGACTAGATCTTAGGGACATATTAATGAACACATAATAATTGAAAACCCAACTAAAATGTAAAGAACAACAATATTTACCTTCCTTGAGAGTTTGAAATAATTTATTCATTTAGCTTGCTTAGTTTATGCATAAGAAGTCTTCATCAATGACATATGGCTAACATCATAGCCTCTATGCAAAATTTTTGAATGATTTTCTTAATTGATATGGCTTGGATCAATTTCAACTTTATAACACTAGGCTTTTAGCTTTATGAATATATTCCTGCATTATAGCTCTAATTTGATTGAGCTCCCTAACTAAAAATCTCTAGGGTTGATTTTAAAGGATTTCAAATCCCTTGGTATGGGTTAAATCAGACCATGGTTGAGTTTATTAACTTTGGTTGAGTTTGGCATATTCCTAGGATATTCTTTTAGATATTTTCTAAAAGTGAAAACTCACAAAGGTAATGAGTGTATTCTAGGATGTTCTCAGATGCTCTTGAATTTAATTTTTAGTAATTAATTTAGTTGATTTATTAGCTCATGTGAAAAATCAATTAGGATTTGAAAATTATTTAACTTGATAATTGGTTTTGATTAGGGTGTGCAAGTTAATTAATTATTTTTAAGAATTTGGTCATTTGTTTGATTTTGATTAATTTAATTTGTGTATTTTCCTTATTTAATTGATTTAATAGGCCAAATTGATTTAATGCAAGATTATAAAGCCAAATTTGAGACTAATAAAAATTATTAGGTTAAATGTTTGATGATTGGTAAGAATTGGTCTAATATTTTGATGCAAAGCCATTGGTGGCCAAATTTACATGTCTACAATTTGCCCCTATTTGGAAAGATGTTGTACGCTGTAAGCATATTAACATCTTTTCAAAGAATAAAATGGTTCTTTATGCTTATGAATGTAATGGTAATGATTTTATTGTAGTTTTCCCCTCAAGGGAGTGGGCAAGTGGGTCAGCAAATGATCCCTAAAAAAAAAGAATGGAAATGAGGGGACCAAATAAATGTAGATGATGGGGTGACAACACAATGATTCACTCAAAGTTAGGCAAAATAACTAAGAAATACAAGTGGGATGGTGTATAATGGTTTGGCCAAAGGTAGTTATAAGCATTGTACCTTGATAGTGGTGATGTGGTATGATAACATAATGATTTGCCCTAACAGGTGATATAATCATTGAGAAGATGGAGCTTCCCTAATTAGGATAGACAAACATGAAAGGAAAATGGTGATAACATAATGATTTTCCCTAGCAGGTGATATAATCATTGAAAATGCATGTGGGATGATGTACAATGTTAATATAGTATATCTAGATTATGAAAAACATGATTAATGGCTAAGGATTGATAACTTGATACAAAGGATAAAGATGAATTTGGACAAACTTCTAGTAGGGAGATGCTCATCCAAAGTAACAATGGTTGAAATTCTTTCATTACTTAATTAATCTATTTGGGATATGATTGGGATTGGATTGGGATTCTAATGTCAAAGAGATGGTGATGCTACATTGATGTTGTAGACCTCTCAAATCTAATTTTTGCTATAGTATTTGATGGTAGGTCTCATGATAGAACACCATGAGGGCTTGGCCAAAATATGCATAAGGACTGACTCTTGATATTTGATACTCAATGGAAAACAATTACATCAATGATAAAAACCATGATGACAATGTAGACATTTGAATATGGATAGATTTGAGAATAATGTGCAAGGAATCACCCAATGAACACAAATTGACTAAATCAAGGTCATAGTGCTGAAAGCAAACAAACAAGCACATAAACAAACAAACAAAATAGATAAATAAAGAAACAAGAAAGACAAATAAAGAAACAAACAAGTGTTTGTCCCTATGTTAGTATAAACAACATGATGAACATTAACCCTTGAAACTAGGCAAAAATGAACAAATAAATAAGATGGGAGAATTAAAAAAATGAAGGAGGTGGCTGATTTGTCTTCATATGAGCTAAGAAAGTGGATGATGCCTACATAGTTTCATAGATATAATGATCTAACAAAAATTTAGAGCAAATCTAGTTCTCCTAAGAAATGGGAAGAAACTGATGATTGATATAAAACATGATGGATGTCATAGAATAATAGGGATGAACTCAAATAATGGTGATAGTTTAGGATAAAAGGCCAAAAAGGATAGGGAAACTAAGGAACAAGTGATTTTTTTGTGACTTAGTGAGGGTTCCCAGAATCCTTCTGACAAATAAGTGGTCAATGTTTTTGGTTTTTCTTAATGATTTTCAAATGTTTTTAGAATTTTTGAAGCATCTCAAATAAATCGATAATGATAAGACACTAAAATGGTCCAAGCTCGCAAAATGGTGAGAGTGTTATAACTTGAAATGATGCTCATAAAATTATGAGAGTGTGAGAACTTGAAATGATGCTCATAAAATGGAAAGAGCATGGCTGAAGTTGCTCACAAAATAGTGAGAGCATTATAACTTGAAATAATGCTCATAAAATGGTGAGAGAATGGCTAAAGGGGGAATGAGTTGACCTCAACATGAATCAAACATGACCCACATAGTCTCAAAATGGTTTTAGTTCATATTATTTCACCTCATAATGGAGGAATTTGACTAGTGTAGTAGCCAATTCAAATAAAATAGGCAAAGTTGGTATGATGGCATAATACAACATAGGAATGGCTAGGTGATATATCAAGGCATAATAAATAAATGTTACCCCTAGTTTTCCCATATGTGGTTATAAATAGGATATAATTGATAGATCAATGATACCAATTTACCCTAGTAGGTGATATAATTAGTATCAATACTGGTGAACATTGATTTGCCCTAGCAAGTGATATAATAAGGCTCACATAAACAAACTTGACAAGAAGAGAATAAGAAATACAAGATGTAACTACCAAAACTTCTATCATAATACTCTAAAATATTAATTTTATCTAAAATAATTGAAATAACTGCTAAAACTGATCTAATTCTATATGCTAAAAATGTGAAACTAATGGATGAACCAAGGTCAAATGGGCTAGGTTGATAGGAATCAAAACATGTTTGGTCAAGTAGGAATGGAATGGTTGGACAGTCTGGTTGGAATGTCAAAATGAAAGGATGGTATAAAAAATAGTTTGATAATGGTATAAATAAGAATATTGATAATATGGTATAACTTGAAATGGTCCTTATAGATAATACATCAACTTACTCAAGCATAATACTATTTGAGGTGAAAAATGTTCATCAGCTCATCAAGTTCATAGCTATCTAGTGTGGTGAGCCTATATGCTCCAACACCATAGTCTATAGTGATGATGAAAGGACCCACCCAATTGGGTTTGAACTTTCCTTTATGTTTCTTTTTGGCCATGGTATTATTTTGGTTCTCTTTTAGGATGATATCACCAAGTTCAAAAGTTCTATGTTTTACATGATAATTATATTAACCCTAAAGTCAGTTTTGATAGGCTTGTAGATTATTCACAATATCTATGCACTTATCATCAAGTAAATATAGCTCCTATAGGTGAGCTACTCGATATTTTTTATCATTGATAACATGCTTAAAAGATATGCATAATGAAGGCAACTCAACCTTAATGGGAAGTATGGCTTTAGTGTCATAAACAAGTGAGTATGGAGTGGATCTTGTGGGTTTGTGATGATTGGTATGGTGTGCCCAAAGGGTACAAAATATCTAAAGGTGATAATCATGACTAGAATCATTGATACTATTTTTGAGAATGTTGATAATGGTTTTATTTGATGCTTCAGCCTGGTCATTACCTTGAGGGTAATACACTGTTGAAAAGTGTTGTGTGATCTTATATTCAACACAGATTTTTGACATCCTTATTATTAAATGATATTATACTATTAGATATAATGTTGAAAGGGATAATATAATAGTAGATGAGCTGGTTAAAGATGAATTTGGAAATTTACTTTTTAGTCATGTAAGTGAGGGGTATAGCTTCAACTTAGTGAAATATTTAGTGGTAGTAAGAATGTGTTTATGGCTATCTGATGAGGTGGGGTTTATCTTCCTAATGAGGTCAAGGCCCCATGTATCAAATGTCCATGGTGTTAGCATTAGTTTTAAGGTCTTGGTGGGTTCATGAATCAAATTAGCATTCCATTGACATTTGTCACATTTCTTGACATATGCAACTGCATCTACATCCATTGTCAACCAATAGTAACCAATACATAAGAGATTTTTGGATAGGACTACCCTGATAGTGTGGGATCCACATAATCCTTCATGAACATTATGTAATGTTAGTATATATTCTATTGAAGGAAAAAATGAAGTAGATTTCTATCAAAACTATGGTGATATATGGTTGGTCTAAGTAGGGTGTAATGTTGGGCATTGTGGATGAAAGCTTTGGTTTATTTTTAGGATAAGTCTATTGGGAAGATTTGCTCATGTAAATAGTCATATGGGTTTGAGTACCAATTAGATCTAGGACCAACAATATCACATATTATTTTAATAGTTGAAGGTTCATAAACTAGTTTTATTAGATTTTCTACTAGAAACTGATACTCGCTAGCTGTGTCTGCATGATGAATCAATGATCCAATGGTAGCCATGGCATTTCTCACCATCTCACTATGCACTTCTTGTGATCACTGGGTGTGAAATTTTTGATCAAGGAATTTGACAAAGAGTGAAGGTTAGATCAAGTGTTAGTCCTTAAAACCATGAAATTAACATACTAACATACTAACATCTCTAAGCCTAGATCTTAGGGGGAGCTTAATGAACAAACAAAAATTAAAAACCCAACTAAAATGCAAATAAAAATAATCTTTACCTTTCTTGAGAACTCTAAATGATTTCTTCATTGGCTTACTCAGATTGTACTCAAAAGGTCTTCATCAATGGGGCTTGGTTATCCCCATCTCCTCTTGACACCATGCTTGGCTTGGCTTGGCTTGGCTTGATTTTGGCATTATAACACTATGATTTTAGCTTAAGGAATCTATTCTTGCATTATAACTCTACTTTGATTGAGCTCCCTAAATGAAGAGATCTAGGCTTGTTTTTATAGGCTTTAGAATGGGTTAAATCTAACCATGGTTGAGTTTATTAACCTTGATTGAGTTTGGCATATTCTTAGGATATTCTTTTAGATATTTTCCAAAAGTGACAACTCACAAAGGTAATGAGTGTTTTAATATGTTCTAAAATGCTCTTGAATTTCCTTTTTAGTAATTGATTTATTAGCTCATGGGTGAACTCAATTAGGATTTGAAATTGATTTAACTTGCTAATTGATTTTAATTAGGGTGTGCAAGTTAATTAATTATTTTTAGGCATTTGGTCATTTGTTTGATTTTAATTAATTCAATGTGTGTATTTGCCTTATTTAATTGATTTAATAGGCCAAATTGATTTAATGCAAGGTTATAAATCCAAATTTGAGATTAATAGAAATTCTTAGGTTAAATGTTTGATGATTGGTAAGAATTGGTCTAATAGTCTGATGTAAAGCCATTAGTGGCCAAATTTACATGTTTACACATTTAACTAGTAGAGAATAAATGGCTATCACTTGATCATGTATATCAAGATCTGATGGTGTGATTAAGGGTCAAAGAGTCAAGGATTTGATCTAATTATTGATGGCCAATTAGAACAAAATAGAGACCAAATGACTTAGATATAGGTTAAAGGTTTAGTTTTTGACTAAGGAAAGTAGACATGAATGGAGTCAAGCTCAAGCATGATCCAGATTAGGCTAGGAGTGGATATTTTGGAATTGAGCAACACCATTGAGGACCTATAGAGGCAAAAATGTAGAGTTCAATGACCATTCCCAAACCTAACTACATGAAAATAACCCTGCTCCCCACTTAGGCATGCATCGAAAAACCAATCATGAGTAGTTTTACATAAGGATAAAATGAAAATGACTTGATCTTTCCATTTTAGCTACCATGGAACATCATAGAGAATATATTGTAATGATGCAACAAACTAGAGTGAACTGGATCAATCAAGAAGGGTTTGAGTGATCTTGAGTCATGGAGGTAGTTTTAACAACTTTTCATAAGGATTTGAACTCATTTTTTGCCCCTTTTGATTACCAAAATTTTTTCTCTCTCTTACTTCCCTTTTTCTATAAATATATCCTTCAAGCTATTGTTTTGCATCCTTGAGGCTAGTATGACTAGACTCTACCATAGTTATATTTGACACCTCTTCAAGAGTGAATATAGTTTTTTTATAGTCATTTTCTAATCTATATTTAGTGTTCTATGTTTGTTTAATATGAAAATGTGAATGTTATCTTCCTCTTTCATGTCAAAACTCAACCTAAGTGATAAAAAATTTCTTTATAGGTCATTTAGTGTGTCTCAAAGTTGATCTCTCAAATATATAGTGGATAGCCAAATTTAAGTGTCATTAACTAGACCTTATTTTAATTTCTCCCTAGTCTGAATGTATCAAACAAACCTTAATATGAAATATTGTTGCATAGAAACCATAGTGACCATTTCATTATCTTTCTTTCATAGTTCATTAGTGTGTTAAAGAATTCAAGCTTAAGAGTGGATCTATTAAATAGAATCAAAGGTACATCACCATAAATTATAATAGGTTATATTTTATGAAATCTCCTTAAATTTTTTCACCCCAACTAGTCTTAGATTTAGAATCAAAGGTCCAAATTATAAATTTGAGGAGCTAGCCTCATTAAAAATCCTAGAGGTCTGGTCTAGATATAGGCAACCAATATCCTTATACTATTCACATGTTCATCCATGTATAAGATAGACTTGAATGAATCTAACCCCTATTTAGGGTGCTATCTAGATAAATAACACTACTTTCTACCGATTCTAGATCTAGAATTGTGTTAGCATCAGAACAATCTATGCACATTAATTATTCATCATTTCTATACTTAGAATATTTATACTTACTATTTTTAGCCTATCTCTATTAATAAATTTAGTATATGATCATCACCCTTGTGTATTTTCATTTTTATATTATTAACCCTATCTACCCAAGTAAAAAGGAAAATCGTCCAATTTAGGGTTAAACATTTGGTGAACCCACTCTTTGAACTCTAAACCCTAGGTCAAATTAAGGTTTTCTAATTTTTTTATTGATGATCCTTAAATTATATAATTTTTTAATCATGTTTGCAATGGATATATCTATTAATTATTTCATGGTCCAATACCTTATAGTTTCTAGGTTTTGTTACATTAGTTTCCTTGTCAAAAATATTAAGTGAATTCATGCCAATAATGAGAGATTTTAAAGTGGAAACAACACTTGATCTCTCTTCAAAATTATTTTTGAAATGATATATGTTGGTTGATTATTTTGTCTATCAGCGTATTGGTAAACAAAATAGGTCTTATCAGCCAAAGCAAGAAGATTAGTCATCCTAATGTGTAAGTTTATCACATCAGAAGGAGACTTCTCTCCTCTCATCAAGGGGAGGTTCCCTGTGGATATGCTATGTGTATATATGAATAGAAAATAGTACTCAAGGGTAGGACTAGACATCCATCTCTCTTTCTTTAGAGATGATGTATACAAAACAAAGGAAGAACTCAAGAGAATGATAGATAGCACTCCTCTTCTTTCAGAAGAACTATTCAACCAGTCACGAGAATACTCCTAGAAATAAAAGCAGAATATGACTAAAGTATGGTAACTAGCAAATCAAGACATAGCACAAAGTCTGTGCAAGAAATACTCAAGAGTGATATATGAAGAACAATGAAAGCTCAAAGTCTTTCCAAAGTTCTTTACACATCAATGAAAATACAAAAACATTGAAGGCAGCTATGGGGGCACAAAATCTCTCCATAGTTGATTCTCTAGGACACCTTCTTGACAAATTTACTAATTCTGCTTATTAAATCAATGAAACAAACAAGATATCATAGCACAAAGTCTAAAAAAGTCCCTTATTTTCATTAATAAAATATGATAAATAGACTGAGCATAAAGTCTCAATGATGCCTCTCAATTTCGGTAGAGTTTCATTCCCTTTATCAAAAAGAAGCCCCTGATTACAATAAAAGAAAGTCCCTTATTAGCCTCTTCAAAAAGGACTTGGGAATAATCCTTACATCAATTTGCATTGAAATCTGTTAAGGAGACATGCTGGAACTTAGGGGCACTTTACCCATTTGATTTTATCAATGCAAGGAAATAAGTCGTGCTTATTAAAAGTTTATAACTTCCAATGTTCCACCTAGCAATCTAATCTTATCTTCATCATTCCTCCTTATCTGGCTAATTGAATCAGGTCCTAGATTTAATTTTCTATTCTATTTCTTCCCCACTTTCTACTAGTCTTGGCATTGAAAATTGTGAATGTATTCTATTATATGGATCAAAGGATCAACGGCTATTTTACTGTCTCTAAAATTGATGTTTTCATGCCCGTCACTGTGTTTCCAATGGCTAGTTGACTTTGTTGAATTTGACGTGTTTGGGCACATCATACCTTGGTCTTCTTTTATCTTTCTTGCTTGGAACTTTTCCCTTTTATTTTTCCTGCTTGGCACTTTTCTAGATTGGACTTTGCCCTTTCAGGCCCTGAAAAATGATCCTTCAGAGTCTTTTGGCCCTTTGCAAATTTCCCCCAGGTTTAAATGATCCTTCGGCTTCATTTTTTGGCCCTTCACAAATTTCCCCCATGATTTTCCTCAGGACATTTGCTTTGAACATTCCCACAGACATTTTCCCTAGGGAAAATTCCCACGGGCAAAAAGTTCAGGTGAAATTCCCCAAGCAAAAAGTTTGGGTGAAATTCCCTAGGCAAAATGTCTGAGTGAAATTCATTCCACCAAGTCTTTTTGAACAAGTCTAAGTGTCCTTCACAAGGACACTTGTCCTTTGGAAAAGTCCTCTTAGCATTAAACCATCCCTTTGAACCTAGTCGATGAACCTTTGTTGAACTGGTTCAAAGGTTCAATGAAGTGCGCCAAGCCTTTGAAGCAAAGCCGATGAAAGCATTGAATCGCTTGATTAAACCTACCTTTGAACTATTTGAAGTTAAACCAAAGGATGAACTAAACGTTGAACCTACTGTTGATTGTTTACTGATGAAAATTCTTGTAGAAGTTGTGAAGCTCGTTGAACTTAGACGTTGAACCATTTGATTGAACCAACTGTTGAACCTTTGAACCCGTTGAACCTGTTGAAGCGACTAAACTTTAAACCTTTCCCAAAAATTGAAAAAATTTTGAAAATCAATTATTTTGACTAAAAACCACCTGCAAGATTCTGTAGATTTTTCTTTTCCTATTGAGTCCATAGATTCAAGCCTGTAGAGTCCATAGATTTAAGCCTACAGAGTTCGTAGATTCAAGCCTGCAAAGTCCATAGATTCAAGCCTGCAGAGTCTATAGATTTAAGAAAAGCTTGAAAACTAAAAAATTTGAATGCCCAAGACAAATTTTGAAAAGAGAAGAGATAATTTTGGTCTGTAAGACCAGAATAGTTCAAATGTTGTTCCAAAAATGAGCTGATATTTTTGGGGGACAACAATATAGAGCTAGCATCTAGATGACAACATGTATACTCTCAACCATTTTCTCTACCTAAGTCTTATTTTAATGATAGTTACAATCTTGTGCCCATGATTAAACCATGACTTATATTGGATTCCACAACCTATGCTATTACTACTCAAAGATGTAAGGTTGCTCAACCCATCTTGCCATCTGTTAATATACAACAGGTACCTCCTAAATCTAAGATTTTAATTAAATCCAAGGGATGACATTATCTACCAATTGAACAATACACATGCTAAAATTTCAATCCTCTATCTCCTAAAACAATCTAATGTTTATAATTATATCCTAAACAAAGCATTATGCGAGACATAAGTTCTAAGTGATATTGAGATTGCTTATTTTGTGGATATCATGAGATATTTAAAGAATGATGCCAAATTCATTACCTTTGATCCAAAATATTTACCATCCAAATATATTAATGACCAAAATTTGTTTTTCTTCATATAAGTGACCATTCCAAATAAATGCATCAAAAGGGTTCTCATTGATAATGGATCAAACATAAATATTTGTAACATAAACTTCCTAAGCACCATGTGTATTAACACCAATATTCTTCAAAAAATGGTTATGCATATAAAAGGGTTTTATAATTCACATATCCCTCTGGTTGGTTAAATCACATTAGATGTAACATTGTGACAAAAAATAGTTTCAACCACTTGTCAGGTAATGTATCAATCATTACATTATAATTTACTTTTGGGTAGACCTTGGATACATTTAATGGAAGCTATCCCATATACAATTCACCGAAGTGTAAAATTCATACATGATGGGACATTATCCATATTTGCTCATTATGATCCTTTTAAATTTTTCAAAATGATACATTCTAAAACCAAAGGCATTATTATAGTGATACCAACTAAAAAATGCATTCCTATTGAGCATATGCATACATATGAAATAGGTGAGTCAAGTATAATGGATCCTTTATCTACAAATATCAATAAGTCACTATATACTGAGGTACACATCAATTCATATCAAGATCAAGAACCATTACTAAAGGAGCAAATAGAACCATAAGAGCATGCACCATTTGAGCTTCCTTTATTGGTCAATAATGAGTATAAAGATGGCCATGTTTTAGATTACTATGATAGTGATGATGACACCACTTATGATATGATACATGAGAAAATGTGAAACTTAAAATTTGATCCAATTGATCACCTATCACACAACCTATGGGTCTTGACACATATAAAGTAAATCCACTTTCATAAATTATAGAACTAAATCTAGATAAGGGAAAAAAAATAACAGATGAGCATGTAAATGCTTGGTACTCCATACATCCATCTTGGTTAAAAACATTGAGTCAATGATACAAGGGTAAAATATAGTACATCATGTGAAAAATGTGTAGTCTTCTCAAAATGATTCACACCAAATGATATAAATCACAACATAACAAGATACTATAGATACCATATTATCTTTTTTACTTATACATATAATGATTTATTTACCTTCCACCAGATACTCATGTAGTAGATTTATACCTACATAATATAAGGTATCATATTGTAAATATCATTGAATCATCAAGCATAATACCAATCAATGTTATGCATTAAAGGAACTAATTAAGAAATATAATATTTAAGGACACATACACATCATGTTTGACATGAGAAAAAGGAAAAATCCTTCATATCTATTAGAAAATAATTATCTCTCAAAATAATGAAAGCATAAAGATTTAACTATTATTACCAATATTGATGTCATACATGTCCACCATCTCTAGTTTTATATTAACAAGTGGGATACAACTTGTATAACCAAATTTATCACACAATAAAGACAAACTACATATGAACTAATATACTTTCGAGACATTAATGCTATAATATTGAGGATATATTCAATTACCTATAACCTGTGGCTAATGTGTGGAATCTTCCACCATATGAACATTAAAACTAATATACTCTCCATTAATGAGATAATATTGAGGATACATTCAATTACCTATAACCAATGGCTCACTTGTGGAATCTTCCACCATATGGGTATTAGATTACAAACCAAATTTGGAACTAAAGTTTGGATGAAATTGGCTATTCAAGTGGAGTGCTAAGCTACATAATAAAAACATGTGTGTTAATTTTATTGATATGGATACAAATATTTTCATATAACATGATGGGCATGATTATTTTTCTACACCATTGGCTTCAGATAAACCATTCAACATAAACATTGAAGTGCTGGCAATTCAATGATATAAACAAAGATAGATTAAATTTTTAGGTGGTTTTACACCTTTTGATGATGATAAATTTCTTGATTAGACATCTTAAAATACCCCCCCAAAAAATAAAAAAACATTCAAAAATACAAAAACATTTTTGGCACCAACATGTTCTATTGGCTCCTTAGAATCTATGTGTTAGTTCCATATTAATGGATGGCATATCAATTATTCCTATATACACATGTGTGTCATGCTTCTAATTGAGTTTGATACAAGCATACACATATACATGATTTATTACTATTTTTAATGTTGGGACTTTACTCTATTCATGTCATATGACATTGGGGACATTCACCTCTATGATTATGATACAAGTAGTTATATAATTATATGGTCACTATTATCACTCAAAAGTGCACCCTTTCAAGAATGTGTGATTGTTCTCACTCTTGATGATATAATGAAAAAACTCCAAGTCATGGTTGGCCTTATATTAGAGAGAATATCTAGATGAAGGTATGTTTCCCTTTGGTAAACTCACCCACTTCTCTCTAAACTCCCTAATGTAGTGATTTATTGACTAGGAAAAGGGTAAAAGGAACAATACTCAAGCTGAAATTAAACATGAAAAATGAAAATTTGGGGTGATACACAAAATTTAAGTTAAATTATTCATATTCATGATACAATTGGGAAGCTAAATAACTTTCACACATTCACTTCATCTTCATACAATGACTCTTGCATAAGTATTTCATACAAAGGTCTTGAGAAATATTCACACTAGCATGGAAGGAATAAACATAGGTTGAATTCACTTCTAAATTAGGTAAAAATTAGACTTATACACTTGATATGATGTGAAATAATTCTCATAAGCTGAATAAAGGTGAAAAATCTAGACATAAACATAAGAAAATCAATCATTCACTAAGTTATATTAATGAATATGAGACACACACTTCATGAAAAACCTAAAAATAGAGGAAAAATTAGCTTGTTATTGCTTAAAATTTGTATTTTTGAATATTTTATATATATCCAAAAGCATAATATCCTATCTCATTCAAAAAAATGAACATACATATAGAAAAGGAAGATGGAAAGAGGAGACAAATCAACCCCAAACTAGGGATGAGTCATCATGCCTAGTCATCCTTCACTCTTCCTTCAACTCAAAAACCAAACTCCAAAATCATACATAGTAAAAATAGAGTTTAAACTTATTTTATTGGAACATAGTTTAGGAGAGAGAGATAAACTTTTTAAGATGTTTTTGAAGTAGTCCTAATTCCTCATTCATGACCTATTTTTAAGTGAATTGGTCTCCTTGTATGATTTAATGGTCTTCATTACTTGAAGAGCTGTTGATCATCTTATGTTTAAATCCTTTTTAATAAAATATTCAATCTCCTTGAGTCTCTCCATATTTCTAGTGAGTGACTTTCGCTATCTTCCTTTTATCTCAGAGTTTGACCCACCTATGCACATATATTATTGCATGCATGTTTATTTCTCTTAACTTACTCAAATTATTCCAAGGTGGCATAAAAGTAGAGGTTTACATGTTTAATTTTTTTAAGGAGTATCATAAATTCAAATATTCTCTCAAATATTGATCAAGTATTCAATTGAACTTCTCCATTCTTGCATGTCGCTTCTCCACCTTAATAGGGCTGATTGAGGGATTCTTCTTGTTTACTTTGAATTTTTACACAATTAAATCCAACGTCATGTATAAGTGAGAGAAAATTATTTTTTATGTTGTTTAAGACTCAAAAAATTTATTCCATTCTCAAAAAAAACACTTTACCTTTTCTTTATCTCCAAATGGCAAATAACACATGTGATTTACTTAGCAAGGTTGTTGAGGATTTCAATGCATTGATGGAGCTTGTGTCTTCTTCCTCCAAGGTGTCATATAAGAGAGAGATATTTCATGATTTATTTATTTTATTCTTAATTATCATGAAATATCATTTATGATAGTGAATTTTATTATTAACAATCATAACTCTTTATATTGACCTTTCTTGGAAATGGACATCTTCTCAATTTTGGTAAGCTTGCCAAATGCACAATGAGAACTTGAAACTTTATGAATTTGAATTATTTGAATATAAGAGTATAAATATTATTTTAACATAATAAACATGGTGTAACAAACCTTTAAACAAAATTTCAGCTCCAAATTCCACATACAACTTCCAAAAATACTCTTTGGTGCTCTATAGGCCTCCAAAAATCTTGATTTAGATTTGGGGGTCTAAAATGAGTTATAGTATCACAAAAAACACCTTATATACTTAATATATATGTATAAATGGGTTATAATTGTAAATTTTTTAAAATATCAAAAAATATTCATCAAACTCTCAAATAAAAATTCACAATAGTGCCTACTTACTGCCCACAAGGTTGCCTAGAGATGTTTTTCAATGATCTGAGCCTATTTTGCATTGGGTTTAATTTTTTAAGCATATATTTATAAATAAAAAGTAACTAAAAATATTATAAAATCATTTTATTCCATTTTAAATATTTGAAACACTCATTTCTCACTCCATTTATGAGTAAATTAGTCAAAAATCTTGATTTCCTTCATGATGTAAAACTATGTTATGTTATTATCTCTCATAAGGTAAATTAAGAATATGAAACAAATTTTAAAAATTAAATTACATAAAAACATACATCCATGTAAAATTTCAGTATATTTCACTTAGTAAAACCCGTAATATGCACTTTTTAGTGCTTTCTAGCTTGCACTTTCTCATTTTTGAATGCCTGTAGGTCTAAGTTTTGGAATTTTATTGAGTTTTATGAGACATAAAGAAATAATTATTTTTAATTATAATATATAATATCAATTATAACTTTTATAACCATTATATATCTTAAAGTAATCACTTAAACTTTTTACAAAATACATTTTTGACTATCTCTCTTGCATGCTTGAAACCTGACAACATATACCTTTACCTTTATCCATTATTTTAATTAAAATTTTTATTTATTAAGGTGTATTAAGGTTATATATGTCCAATAATATTTAAAAATAATTTTAATTTTCAAAAAATAACTCAAAAATACATTCACATTTCCTAAAACTAAGCTATTGGGGTTTTAGAGCACTTTTTCTTCTTAAGGATGATTCATAAATTTAAGCCATATAACCTAAAAATAGTGAATGCAATATTTATGGAATATGGGACCTTATATTCCTCTAATATATGATAAACCAAATATTCTTCTCCTTCATGAACCAAACATCTAAAAATTTCCCTTACTAGCTTGCAACTAGCTTGCTAGAGGAATAGAAGAAATTTATGTCAAAATTTGGACTTGTGAGATATTATTAAGAATGGGTTTAGATTGATTAAGTATTTATGATGTTTTTTATATAGTATTTAATAATCATTTCATTAATGGAGTCTTCTTGAATACCTACACTTAAGCAACTAAACATGCTAATATACCCTTTTTGCACTTTTTCCATGGCCTTACCAATGGTGGTAAAATTTGTCAACATTCTTGGTGACCTTAGAGGTATGTTTGCTTAATAAAAACTAAAGAAAATTATCCTTAAATATTATGCTATGGAGTCATGAAAATATCACCAAATTTGAAAATGAAAATGCCTTCTTAAGCAACAATAATACTTTTGCATAAGCATTTAGAATATTGAAAACTAATACAACTATCAACTAAAAATGTGAAAGATTTCACTTAGAGGAAAGTGAAAAGTAAAACTAATATGTAAAAATAAGAACCTATATTTATAAATAATGCTTATGTTGAATCCCAATGACTAGGATTGGGAGCTCTTCATCATCCATCTTGGTTAGTTGGAAGGCGTTACGAGGCTTTCAACTTGAGATAATTTAAGGACCACTAAAAAGTGAGTCAAAATTTGTGTGTATTATTGTTTTGTCCCTATCCTAATCCCATTTGAGAACCAAGTCACCTTCTTTGAATCTCTTTGAATATTTTATTGTATCAAATATTTTCTTTACTTATGCTTAACACATTTCCATAGCTAACATGGACCGATTTATAATTTCTTTCAACTCCATAAGATTATCATATCTCACTTCCATAGGCTAACTATCCAACAATTATAGCTAATGAATTATCTCCAAAGTAGTGAGCTCAAGTGAGATTGGAAATCTAGCTTCTCTCCCATACACTAGCTTATAGGGTGAATTGGCAATATACCACTTTAAGGTGATCCTATTAGCCCATAAAATTGATTTTAAATTAAAATTACACATCCTTTGATTGTCTTCAATAGTTATCTTAATTATCTTAAAAGAAATTTTGTTACTATATTCAGAAAGTCCATTGCCTTGTGAATAATAATAAGAAAAAGTATTAGGATACAAACCATTTTGGATATCCCATTGACTAATTTTATCCCTTAAAAATTACATAAAATATTATATATAAAATTATAAAATATGAATTTGGTTCTTAATGGCTACAATATATTCAATCTCTTTCTCCGTCTTGGTGATGCCAAGACTGGGCATCTTAAAATCATGTGACTTAGCCCAATGAGGCTACTAAGGAGTTGTAATTTCTTCAAGCAAGAGTTATAAATTTTCCTTAGACAAATGTTCCTCTTTATATTACCATACAATATTTCCATCAAGGAAAATGATTATGAGGTTAGGATAAGATGAACTAGTTGGTGGAGGTGGAACATAAGACTCAAAATCATATTGAGAATGAGTTGTAGGGGATCCTTTTGGGATCTCCTGAGGAAGGGGAGGTAGACATTGGGCTAAAATAACTTGGTTTTATTCCTTACATTTAAAAATTAATTAATTTACATCTGATCTAGTTTGAGGACTCTCTTCAAGAGGGGTATATGGGTTGTGTTTAGGCATATGATCTTCTTTTAGCTCTAAACCTTCCATCACACCTTAAATTAGAAATTTCATCCTTGACTCTAACTCTTCAATTTTATTGGATAAGTTCTATTGGAAAAGTATTTATTGAAGTTAATAGGCATCATCATTAGGATGAGGAGTAAAATAGGGATAACATGGAAGATAAGAGGTCTCTTGGGTAAGGGTGGGAGGGACTTGCATAGGATCAAGTTCTTTCTCAACTTCACACTCTTAATCAAGAATTTTATCCTCTTTATTTCCCCATGATTCCATTATCTTATTATAGCTTATGATGTTAGGATTAGGAGTCTCTTATTGATATGGTGATGCAATTTTAAGAGTGGATGAAGTTTTCAAGAAACTTTGGATCTCTTTAGGCTTGGATTCTGTACCTTGTCTCCAACTTGGAATCTCATATCTAGGAGTCTCTTCTTGAGGTGGAGATGTAATTAGAGAAGGAAATGAGGGATTAAATTCCACTTCCTTTTCTAATGATATGGATTACTACATCTACCTTTTGGCCAACTCAATCTACCTATCGATATTTTATTCAAAACTAAGTCTTATCTTTCTAACTCTATCTTTTAGCTGATTGGGAAAAGGGTGACTTTGATAAGCTTGATTGGGTTCATGAGTAGGAATCATGTAGGATTGATAGAAATATTGGGGAAGTGGATATGAAGGTTGATAGGTTTGGTGAGGTTTATCTTAATAATTTCTTATCCTATTTTCTAAGGATGAAACTAGGCCACTCACATCTAGCATCTCACTTGTGAGCCTTTACCAATTAGCTCTCTTAATAGGTGCCCACTCTCTTTTGACCATCTCTAATGCATCTCTCACCTTATTAATATGATGGCTAGGAACATTTAGAACATATCCCCTTTATGTTTCAAGATCTAACATGTAATTCTCATAGCCCAAAAGTGTTTACTTGAAGGTGGAAATGGAGTGATTATAGAAGTGACTAGGCTAACTAAGAGGAGCAAGACATTGAGAAGGTTGGATATAGGACTGATATAACTCATAAAAATTCTAATAAATGTCTTTTTGGATATGGTAAGGATGATGATAAGGTTGGTAATAATCACACAAAGGATGATAGGGAATTCCATAATCTTGATAAACCTCACCAAATTATATAAAGAAATACTCAACACCAAAATTAGCCATGAAACTTCATTGGAAAGCAAGAACACAAAGAAAAAAATTACCAACAATCTTCAAAGGAAAACCTAGGCTACTTATGTATATTCTAGTTTTATACACCCTTGCATATTAACTTGATACAACATCATATTATTATGTTCTTCCTAATATAATGGCCCACATTCATAATTATTTAAAATAATTACATTCACCTCACCCCTTTCACTTTTACCACATAGGTTAATTAAACCTAATTACCATGATTAAATAGTAATTAACCATATTTCTACCATCTTTCACTATAAAAATCCAAAAAAAATTCCCCAACCTCCTAAACATCCTTTTAACCACCTACCCTCATCAAAAACCCATGAAAAAACTTAGTGTTTCATTCTCTTTGTTTGGCACATGGTTTAAAATAGACCTAGCCAAATTTTTACTAAATTAGGATAATCAACATCGATCTTCCACGATCGATGTTGATTATCCTAAATCAACATCAATCTATATATACACAGTATACCTCCATGGCTTGGAGGAAGGTGACTATGCTTTTGGACCATGTAACTCTGCCAAAATTCTATTGTGACCTACACACAAACTTAATCAACAATCTACCATCCTATGAAAACCTTTATTTTCAAGCTTATCGAAGGATTTTTGAAGGTTTCTTTAACTCATCTTGTCCAAGTCTATTTTCAACTATTAAAAGGTAAGTTTTGTACTTCAATTTATTCACATTTAAAATCTATAGTATATTGTGTTTGTCTATCACTAATCTGTATTCAATTTTTATTATTTTATCAATAATATAGGTTGTTATTATAGTTTGTTTTTTAAGTTTAACATTTTTCACAAAATTGATGTTGATCCATTTAAATCGATGTTGATCCATCTGAATCGATGTTGATCCTATAAGATCGACATCGATCCCTGCTAAACCTCCAAAACATTCTTTCAATCTATTTTCATAGAATTTTTAGTCTTAAAATTTGTCAAAAACTTGCATTCTATTTTCTAAAAAATTATCTTTTACATGTAGATGACTCTACTTGGATTAACACATGACATTGTTAGCATATTTGATCTCCCCATTGTCCCATAACCCTTTTTTATTAATCAAAGTGACATTGTATTTGAGTTAGGTCTTTCTAATGTGGTTTTTACACCTGATTAGGAAATCATTGATGAATAATTAGTTGTAATTCAAGAATATATTGATATTGCAAATAAATTCTAGGATAATTACTTTGATTAGATTAATCTTGTTATATATTATCTTTGGCATTATCTATTTTCATCCTATCTATATGTATCTTTGTAATTTCATGTTTATTTATAAACTTGAATGTTGAATGTGGGCTGATATCCACTTAAGGAGGCCTATCACTTCTTGGGATTGGTTTCTTATCAGGTAGCTCACTTATTTTTCTATTAATCTATTTTTGTGGGTTTATGTGATTTGTAAGTCATTCCTCCCCAGCCAAAGAGGAGTTCCCACAATCTTGATCAATGGTGTGCAACCAACCTTCATCACTAGGTAACTCTAAACCTTGCATTTAATTTATTTTTAGTAACTAATTAGTCCATAATGAAAAAGCAAAAAAAAATACTAAAACATTTTGGCATGCTCAGTGGGACCCTTAAGGTCTCATTTTTCTTGTTAAAAATTCAAATTCTAAATTTTAGACTCTTTCTCTTTCTTTATTTGTTGCATTCATCCAAAAAGCATTAAATTTGCATTTTCCTTTTTAAGGTTAAAATACATTGCATCGATATTTACTTCTTAGGTTATTTCACATAGAATAATCTAGGTAGTAATATATCATAGTCATCACTTTATTCATACACAAACCAAATCACAATATAAATTAACACATCTAAACACCTAACATAAGGAAAATGATGGGTATTTCATCACCTCATGGTAACCTTTTTCCTGGTGATCCTACTTGGATTTCACCACCAAGGGGAGGACTAACTCAGTTCTCTGGCTGAGTATAATCTCTAGTCCATTGGTATATTTTGGCTAAGCACCCACACTGGATATGGGATTGTGACGTGAGGGGAACAAATCCCCAAATATCATATTGATACAAATATATATTTCCTTTGACCAAAAAAATAAAAACACCTAAAACCATCCTTAGATTACCATTTCTTAGGACCCTCATTATCCTTTTCCATTTTTTCTCACATCTTAAAGTTAAAAGAGATAAATTTTTTTTTTGGAATGATTTTAGTGTGTGTATCTTTTCATCCACATTTAAAAGTGATATAATTCAATTTTTTTTTGTTTTATTCTTGTTTTTTTTCCTTCTCATGGTTTTAACTAGGCAATAGTTAAATAAATAATCTGAGGAGGGTATTACATCCTCTTCTATGGAACATACACCTAGTCCTTCCTCTACCCCTGAATCTTTTAAGAATCCTATATTCTCACACTTTTATCCTCAAGGATATCTTTAATTTACAAAAATATTGGATAATAACCCCATTGCTCTTAATTACTATCTTAATAGTCGAGAAATACATATTTCTCCTTCTACCCATACCCAAGATCCTTGATATAAATATAGGATGCCTTTCTTGGAAACTAAGAAAACTAAAGAATTCACCATGGCCATGGTAACCTTTTTCACCAAATCTCTTACATCTTGTTATAATACACAGGTGATGTAACCTCTAGGAAACTAACCACCTATAGTATCTACCAACTTTCCAACCCTTGTTACTCAGGTTCAAAATACCACTCAACCTATATCCACTATTCCTCCTCAAACATTAGTAGTATCAATACTTGTAAGTCTCCCACCTGTTAGAATGACTCTAGCATATAGTTCTAAAGCTTTATCTTACACAAAAAAAATTACGCATACATGACAAATCATTTTAACACAACCTACCCAATAGTATGTCTCTTTAGCTACCCAGTATATGGCTTCATCACAACCATTAGTAACTACTTACTTCCAACCTTTTATGAAGTAGAATGTTTTGCTAAAAATTTCATAATATGTGGTGACATCTCAACCCATTATGTCCACTACAGTTGGACATCCTTCCTCATAACCCTTATCTTCTCCTTTGCCAAATTATCAAACCCTTCAACAAGGTGTCTTAGGGAATGTCCCTCAAAGTAACACCCAAGCAAAGCTCATAAACATCTTCATGAATAAGATGGCTAGTTTGGAAGCCTCCACCTCTAGACATAATATTATGCTTACATATGAGAAAATTTTTAATGAGTCAATCCATCCCTCTATCTTTTTCTGATCATATCCCTCATAATGGGAACTTCTTAAGTTTACTAAATTCCAAAACAAAGAAGATACCCAACAACACCTTAGAGCCTTTCTGCTATCTTATAACACATGATGATGCCCTCCTATTTAGAACATTTCCCATATCATTAGCAAGATCTACATTATATTGGTACAATTCCATTCCCTAGAATTATCTCTTTTCCTTTGGGCAGTTGACCCAAATTTTCTTGGAACACTTTTCAATCAATATTGCTTGAAAAGTGAATATCACAGATCTTTACATTATTAGATAGTTTGATGATAAATCCATATCAAACTTTGTGGCTTGATGGCATAACTTAATCAGCCAACTAACCTTTTCCTTACCAAAAACAAAATTAATTGAATTATTTTCACGTTCTTGTGCAAAACATATATCATCCATGTTAAAAATTCAAACTTTTAAGACTTTAGAAGAAGCCTTTACGATGTCCCATAAACTTGAACTCCATGGCATTGAAGAGGGAAACGTTAAGTTACGTAATAAAAACTTCAAATATAACCCCTCCAAAATTAATAACAATAATCTTAAACTAAAAGGGGTAACAAATACAATTATTGTAAAAACTTCTTCCCCTCTAGCATCCAACCAATCAGGGTCATTTGCTTCTCAAACGTAGTAACCTAGGGGCCTTACTAATTTTCCCCTAAGAAATATACCCCTATAAGAGAGCCTTATACTTTGGTATTAGATAAACTCCTACAAAAAAATGCTATTGAACTCCCTCTTATTAGACTAGTCGATGATACATGTCCTAAACCCACCTAATATAAAGAAGATTAGATTTGTGCTTATAATAGGGTAATAGGACATGACATAAAATGATGCCAATCCTTTAAATAACTAGTAAAAAACCTCATTGACAAAGGGGATCTTCAGTTGGACAATCCAAATGATCCTCCTGACCAATCTTTAGATATTTTCAAATAGCCATTTCTAAACCAACCATCCACATCGAGCATAGTCCAAGCTAACCCTAGAGAAATGAAAAATCAAGTCACCCACATGATTAATACAATCCATAACCTATTATTACCTAAAGAATTTTTAGAGAAACATTTAGTCTTGTATCTCCTTATGGGAGATGATTTTTATATAAAATACCCTGAGATCATTAAAACCAATCCCAAAATCCCCATAGAGCTCCCTAATCTTATTACATGGGATCATTCATGTGAACTATCCCCTTCACCTTTTCATAGTGAACCTCCTAAGGGGGAAAATGACACTACTCCTTGAGATGTCATAGATAAACATCTTAATACTTCTAGAGTTAGACATACCACCCATTTGATCCCTAGCAAACATCTTCATGGAAGCATATAATGAGATCTTATCCTTTTACCCAAAACCTTGACCCTTTGAAATCATCTTCTGCCATAACATCTCCTTACCCCAAAAATACTAAAAGAAAGGGTAAATCTCATATCATCGATAAATGGGACAATTGTCTTGGTATTCCACCAAAGAAAGCCTTAGCTCATCCTCAAGTTAGAGTTGATCTTTATAAAACATCAAATGACAAAAACTTTGGTCTAAAGACCCCCTCTTTTCTCAAAACATGAGATAACAAAGGATCTATCCCTTTTGTATCATCTCCATCATCTATTTTAGGTCCTCATCTATCTTTTGTCCCTATGATATGTCTATCAAGTCAAATACATGGGAAAATACAAAGTCTCCCTCCATTATTAGCCACACATCTATATAGATATCTTCCATCTTCCACTAAAGGACCATCAAAAAAATTTGAAACAAAAGTGACTAAGGTCATCCCTACCATAAATCCTAAATGAAAAAACCCAATTATCAATAAATTTCCAAAGGATATTCCACAACCTGTTATAAGACCACAAAATGACCCTTTGAAAGGATCTTATGCTATGATCTTAAAACAATTTTTAGATACATCTCTCATTACACTACCACATGTATGGCCCATTAACCTTCACCCTCAAAGACTTGATAGGTATAGAAATTAGGAAATATGTGCATATCATAGAGTACCTAGACATGATATGAAAAATTACAATTCCATTAAGGCTATAATCCAATAGCTAGTCTAGGATGATAACCTATTAATTGATGAGCTCAATGATGAGATTCCTAAGAAAAAGGTCACATTCCATCTATTCTACCCACCCATAATCCTACCAATCTTATAAGTGATAAAGAGTCATTAGCATCTTTAGACCCTCCATTATTACACATCAATGTTATCCATATAGCCACTCACTCATAAAATCAAAATCACAATAAATATATGGTTTCAATTATGGGAGCTTCTACCTATAATATGCTTAAACCATCTAAATAAAATCCTAACATTTATATTATAATAACTACCCTGACTGAAGCTAAGGAGTTGGTATAAATCTCCATACTAAAACAACTCCACCAAATGCTTGTAAGAATGTCATTACATGAACTTATGAAAAACTCTCCACACCATTGACAAGTAATGATAGAAGCTCTCTAGGTTATTGAAGTCTAAGTAGATGAGCCTCAACCATTTTCAGCATTCATAGGGGCCCTCCAAATAATATCGGTCATTAGTTTTATTGATTTTGAGGTTGTTCTTTTATTACTTCAAGATCAAGATCCTACCCTTTTAATCATAGCTCAAATAAATCAAACTCAAATTAAAAGAGTTATGATAAATAATGGGGCCAATATCAACATTATTTCTTCACACAATTTCTAATAACTACAACTACAGAAAACCATTGTTTCCCAATCCTCAATAATTCTCTACACATTTAATCACATGGTAGAACCCATAGTAGGAACGGTTGTCCTTCCCATTTATGTAGGTCTTCACACCATCCATGAACTCTTTTATGTCATTTAAGGGACATTTCAATATAACATTTTATTAAGACATCCATGGATTCATGTAATGTGATGTATCCCTTCCACCATCCATCAGTGCCTTAGGTTTGAACATGAAGGCCATGTCCACACCATCCCTATCAATCCTCTTCCCTTCAAATCATGTAACTTAAATTTTCAACCAAATGATTTCATAATACCCTCATCTAACACAACCCTATCTTCATATTCTAATCAAGCTTCAACTAGCACAACTATTCCTACTTTCAAACTACTAGTTTAAGAATCCATTGATTCCATGATGCAACATCTTTTAATAGGGAAATACCAGTTATTATCCCTTAACATGTTACCCACTCTTAGGGAATATGGATGTCCTGACAAACAACCCATGTATTCACCCAACTTAGGTGAGCTCATCCCATTTGGACCACCTTTCTTATGCACCCACTTAATATATGGTGGAATCGATCAAACTACTCTAGGACTTGATAATAATACCCATGCCAAAACCTTCACGTCTAATTTCACATTTTTTAACAAACCCCAATTTGTGCAAACCTACCTTTATCACTATGCCTGGAAAGGTTTCAACATGGGTAGATATGAGCAAGGTCCTCACAATGTAACATTAGGAGATTTCAAAAAACCACATAAAAAGCATGGCTTAGGCTTTGAGAAAGATTCTAAATCTTCTCCTAAACCTATTCTTCTACCACTCTTACAAGAAAAAGTCCAATCTCCATCATCTAATACCTATTCCTTGACCAACGACACTGTATCCATCCCTTCTAACTTTTTTTTAGTCAATATGATCTCCTTATAACCCCTTCTCTTCTACCATGATGGTAAAATCCAAACCATCCCTTTGACATATCCTAACTTAATAGGACATGAAATGTTAACCATTATTATTTTTTAGTGTAAATATGATGAGTCAATTTTGACTCATTTTGGGTGCTTAAAAATCTTATCTACACAATTCTCTTCCATCTAAAATGTCTAGCTTATTAAATGAAGCCACTGTTGATATTAATATCAGGTATTAGGAAACCTCAAGGATTATTGAAATTAGAAAATCCTTAGATCCATAATAAAACTAGGATTTTACTGCTTTTTTATCAGACCGTAGTAAGGCCTTTGCTTGGTCTTATAGCAATATGCTTGGTATTGACCCCACAATTATCATTCATAATATTGTCACCTTTCTTGATGCTAAACCGATGAAGCAAAGACTCCATAAAATGCATCCCCACATTGCAATCCTAGTAAAAGAGGAACTACAACACCTTTTATCCACTAACTTTATTCAACCCATTGATTATCCTTAGTGGATGTCTAACATTTTTACAAGCACTAAGCTTATAGGGGGACTTCATATTTGTATTGAATTTCATGCTTTAAATCTTGCCTATCTGAAAGTTGATTTCCCTCTACCTAACATTGACCAATTAGTGGATTTGATAGCTAGCCATGAAATGCTATCCCTTATGGATGGTTTCTCTGGTTATAATCAAATACTTATTACACTAAAATATCAACATAAAACTACATTTATTACTCCTTGGGGGACCTTATACTACCGTGTTATGCCTTTTGGCCTAAATAACATTGGAACCACCTATAAATGGGCCATGACTTATATATTTCATGACATAATCCATAAAATTGTCAAATACTATGTATATGACCTCCTTGGGAAGTCAAAACTCTACAAAGATCACCTATTTGTACTTAAGATTAATTTTGATCATCTACTCTAGTATCATATGCATCTAAATCCAAAAAAGTGTATTTTTGGTAGCTTGATGGGTAAAATCCTAGGTTTCATTATTTCTATTCACAAAATAGAAGTATATCCCACTAAAATCAAGGCTATTTAAGAGATGCCTCCTCTATCCAACCTTAAGCAACTTCACAGTTTACAAGGTAAGCTCCAATATATTCATCATTTTATTTCCTAGCTCTCTAATCGGTGTCAACCTTTCCACCATCTATATAAGAAGGATAGTCACTTTATATGGGATTCTCATTATCAATAATCTTTTCACATACTCAAATAATATCTTTTATCACCTCCTATCCTCACTCCACCTAAGGGTAACCTTTCATCCTTTATGTCTCAGATATAGATCATTCTCTAGGTGCTATGCTTGCCCATCAAGATGAACATCATAAAGAGCAAGATGTTTATTATATAAGTCATACCCTCATAGAATATGAAACACATTATTAGCATACCAAAAAAATATGCCTAGCATTGGTCCTGGTAGATTCTAAACTTTGTCATTACCTACATAACCATAAGACATACATAATTATGAGTACTGATCCCCTTAAGTTCATGCATTCTAAGCCTTACTAGAATCAATAGATGGCCAGATGGATTATGCTTCTAGATGAGTTTGATCTAGAATTTCTCCACTAAAAATCTATTAAAGGTCAAATTATTTTTGATCAATTAGCTAAAGTACCTCTTAATGATAACCAATAGATCAATTGTGAATTCCCTAATGAATCTATCACATCAACTTCTTAGTTAATCCCAAAATATCAAATGACTCTATTATTTGATGGGTCCAAATATGCACATGGAGGTGGGGTAAGAATTATATTAATCCCTCCTCAAGGTATTCCCTTACATTTATTTTTTAAATTAGACTGTTATTTCACCAATAACATGGTTAAATACAAGGCATTGATCATAGGCCTCCAAACTACCCTTGCATTAGGAGTCAGATCACTTAATATCTATGGTGATTTTCATCTAGTGGTCAATCATATTATTGGTGTATATCAATGCAAGATTGATATCCTTCAAAGATATAAGACCTTAGATGATCAACTCTTATCCTCATTCAAACGTTATGCCATCCAAACTAATCCTAGATCAACTAATAATTTTATTGATACTATGGCATCTCTTGCCTCTTTTATCCCATCCTCATCTCAAGAGTCTAAGCTATTTGTAATTATCCATCAAGTCAACCAAACTTCCTATACAAGAATCGATCTTCCATCTATTCATAATATTGAGGAAAACTACGAGGATCCATGGTATACACAAATATTTTCTTATTTATCTACAAGATTATCTCCTCCACATCTATCCAAAGGTGTTAGGTGTGTCTTCCAATAGAAAGCTATTCGCTATACTATACTAGGGGGTATTCTATATAATAATATATTTGATGGTATTCTTCTTTGTTTTCTCCAAAATCATGAAGCTACCTTATCTATTTAGGAGGTACATGATGGTTCATGTGGTGGACACTTTAGTGGCCATGCAATCACTAAAAAAATCTTACGTCTAGACTACTATTGGCCCACTCTGAATCAAGATTATTGTGCATACATTAAGAGGTGTGTAAAATTTTACCAACACGCAAACTTATCTTATGTCCCTAGTAAAGTTTTCTAGGTATTAAGGAAATTTTGGCCATTCTCTCAATGAGGGCTTGATCTTATAGGGAAAATCAACCCTAAGTCCTCTTAGTGTCATAGTTTCATCATTACCACCATAGAATACTTCACCAAGTGGGTGGAAGTTGTACCACTTATATCAACTAAGGTAGAAAATATTATGGAGATTATCCATCATCACATTATTTCTCATTTTGGAGTTTCATATAAAATAATAATAGATAATGGAAAATATTTTAAGAATAAGAAAGTCTAGGCACTATGTGATTCATTTAAAATCAGAAGAATTTAATAAAACTCTAGTTAAAATCCTAACCAAAGTCATCAATGAAGCTATAAATGATTGGCATCTTCATATTCCTTTTGCCTTATGTGCATATCAAACTAGTATTCAAACTTTTATAGGTGTTACTCCTTTTTCCTTAGTCTATGGTATGGAAGTTGTACTCCCTCTAGAAGTCTAAATTCCCTCTCTTTATGTTTCCCTTAAAGACATCATTTATGATGAGGATTTTTGTCAAGAATTTTTATCCCAACTTAAACTCTTAGATGAACATTGTGTGAAAGCCCTTGATCACTTGTGTATATATCAAGAATGACTAAAATGCACATATAATCAACATATAAAATAATGAGAATTTAACATTAGAGACCTTGTACTTAAATAAAATCAACATGTCACTAATATGGAATGAAGTAAAAGAGGTAAATTTTCTCCTAATTAGCTTGGACCATACATCATAACCCATAAATATGGATTTGGGGCATATAATTTGGCCTCTCTTAATGGTAAACCAGAGAATGAACTTCTTAATGCATTACATCTACATAATTTATATCTTTAATAGATATTGATTCATTTTGGTTAGCTTATCTCAAATTACTATCATCTCCCCTTATCCTAAATACCAAATAATGATATGAGAATCATGTGGTTATCCAATTTTCATTATAACCCCAACCTTGAATATGAATACCCCATCTCTATTCATAGAATTTTATAATGGATAAGTTTCACTTGTTATGGTAGAAACCCCAAATCATTATTTACCTTATTCTTTCAAAGAATTTAATTTTCCAAGATAACACCATTAACCCATGTCTTGAATTCATGGAAAATATCCTAAGGTATCTTTTTATGTCAACTCTCATTACTATTTTTGGGATCCAAAATCAATTAAGAAATGAAAAGAAAAAGTATCAAAATGGGATAAATAAATAGACTAATCCCTTGAAGGACAACTATAATCAAATATATAAAGGCAAAATAATAGACTGATCCCTTGAAGGATAGCTATGCAAAAACATGAAAATGTAGACCACTCCCTTGAAGAATGGTTACCAAGTAGAAAAATTCCCACATTGATCAATTTTCAAATTATGTCATTTTAAAGCCCCCAAAAAGCAACAAAGCAATAAAATAAATTTTCAAAATCAGTATCCCAAGAAAGCTTCCCGCATTGATTAGATTTCTAATTGTAGTCTTCCCATATTGATCAACTTACTTGTTAGCATAAAATTGATCCCTAAAAGATAAATCCTTATTTTGAAATATGGTGTGGAGAATGTTATCTCTAAAAGTAATACATTCCCCCCATTCCATCAACAAGCATAACAATCCTAGTATAAAAAAAACCAAGGATGAAGCTCTAAGCTAACTAAGGTTGTGTTGATATCTCTTATCATCTAGCTAAGGATGTATATGCCATGTGTATGAAAGATTCTCTTTTTGGTTATGGTCCAAGTCAATGTCAAGCAAATCCATAATCTGTAATCACTAAAATCTGTAATCCATAATTATTATTTAGCATAATTCAAAATCATAATACATTAATATGAAACCATCTCTTGATATACATAACATCTACATAAATCCATAAACATACACAACATATATAAGCATGAACCAAAATTAAAAACATAACATCTAAATCTATAATCCATTACATCCATAATCTAGAATCCATCCATAGCATACATGATAACAATAATCAAAATTAGAACACAACATTTAAATCTATAAACCATCACATCCATAAATCCCTAAGAGTATAACATATCTATAAATATAAATAAAACCATAAATAAATACACATGATCCATCCATAAACATAAAATGTCTGTATATGCATATATATATATATATATATATATATATATATATATATATATATATGTCAAAGGTCTATACAAATGTAATAATATGAATACAAAGGGGCTCTCAGCCCATATAATATGCTCTACTCAGTGGACTCGATCCTACTAAGGTAAATGCTATCACCTCCCTAGTCATCTCCTCCTCAACCTACTATACTCCATAAACTAGCAATACCCCCAAGAGTCCTCTATGATCTATGATGGCTAACCACATTTGAATAAAAATAAGGAACATCAAGTATCCACCTCTACACTATACTCTCATAATATGACATATCTCTAAGTAGATCTCTATACTACCAGAGTGGTATCATATCTATGGGAGGTGCCATGTTAGATCCTATAATGTTTGGGGATGGTCTTTCTACCGAAGTAGACCTCATATGATCTAGTTTTATCTTATATATGTCTCACTCTTATATGACCTAATCATGTTTCCTCCTTATACTATCTAGATCACTCTGTAATATATAAATATGATCCTATAGTATAACATGGGCTGCATGTGCCTCCTGTAGCTCAGCCCTCAGACTATCCCTTTTAGCAATAACTAAAGTTATATCTATATGATCATATGCTGGGGAATCTTATAAAGGTCCCTCATCCATGTGTGAATTTGGGGCATCCTATAATGGTGCTTCTTCCATGTGTATATCTAGAGCCTCCTACTCTACCTCTCCTCTCTCCTCATCCTCCTCAGCCTCCCTCACCTCCTCAATAACCATGTCATGTCATGGTCTAACTAATCTCTCTTATCTCCTCACCATATCAACTATAAACTAAATTATGTAATCATCTGTATACCCAACATCATCTAGGTTACTTGTTGTAGGCTCCTCTTATGGCCCCATCAAAATAATGGTAGTATTAAGTGCTGACCAATCCAAATCTATATCCTCTCACCTATACAAGCACATGGCTAAGGGAAAATCCTGTAATAACCTAAAATATCGATGGACCTTATCAAAGTAAAATAACTTGAGGTACTCTAGCCATCATCCATGTACCCATATCTCTTGAGCCACATCTCTTGTCTCCACCTCTAACCCAGGCTACATTGGGAAGTTTACATAAGGCCTCTAAGATAACATCCCCTATTTGTAAGCTGTTGAACACCTATCTATAGTGTGCTAGATCATGCACTACTCTATTTACATGTGGAATAATCAGATCTTCCTTCCACTAAAGGAAGCCTACACTATACACCATCTCCCCAAATATAAAACATGAAGTCCCTATAAGATGAATCACATAGATGTGATTATATGACCAATAATGTAATATAAATGTAATATCAAGCCCTAAATGGTGTCCAATATGCCAGTTCCACAAATCCCTATATATCTACCCCAATAGTGTGGGCACCCAAGCAAAAACCATCTAGAACTCCCCCATGTCTATTATAACACTAGTGAAACTCCATGGTAGTCATCCTCTCCCAGAATTAGGTAATACATAAAAATTTAATGCCAACATCATCCTAATCATTGACACAAGTCTCTCCATAGGATCTTGGTCATATGATGGTTGGAAGGAGAACCCCCCAACAAAAAATCTAATGTCCACTACATCCTCATCATATAATCATGCCAATGCTACCGCTCATCTAACCTCATCCATAGTATATATAAGAGTGCATAGAATTAGTAATCCAATAATGGAGTGGATGTCCTCTATAGTGATCATCATCTTACATGTTGGTAACCAAAATATGTTGGTGGTATAATCCCACCACTCTAGCAATGCCACTATCATGTTGATATCCTGATGGAAATAATGATAATGATAAATCCCTCCAAATCTAATTGCCTCAAGATGTTCCCAGTCCTCATCACTCATAAACTCTTATAACTACACCAATATTAGAGGTAACCTATCTCTCATCATTAACATCTCTCATGCCTATCAGAAACATCCTTTTAGTTAATCAAATGCCTATATTTTCTACTTTCTATCAATCCTCTAAGGATTAATGTTGATTTTATACTAATCAACAATGATCCTATAGATCATGGTTGATCCTTTTTCAATTTACATCAATATTCTAAGATCAATGAAAAGTTTCTCAACCCCCCAAAAAAATTTTCCCCTAGGCTGTATGTTCCTAAAATAAAAAGCATATACTTATCTACCCCATTTTTCCCCATAATTTTCCTATCAAACTAAATTTATAATACACAACTCAAAACAAAACAAAATATAAATAAATTACTAAATTTGACCAAAAAATAAAATGCCTACCTTGTACTACAATAATCATCATCATCATCATCCACTCCAAATCACCTCCATTGTCTCCCACATCCACTTGTAGGTTGACACATGTAAAATTTTACTCTTAGATTTTTATTCAAGTTGATAGCCAAATGAGCCTTATGCCATGTCAGATGCTTATATATAGCCTTTCTCATGATCAATGTCAATCACTCTGATTGATGTTGATTCCCCTAATTGACATCAATCCCTTTTTGATTGATGTCAATTGTTTTGGATTCTTAATTTTTTGTATTTTTGAACCATTTCACTTGCTTCCAGTTTAGTTCCCAAGCCTTGTATTATTGATTTTAATTTAGATATTCCATTTTTATCTCATATTATAATTTAGATTTAAAGATTTTGACCCCTTGTCAGTTCCCCAATCTCCTTAAAGGTGTATACCTTTTTTTTTGGCATCTTCCCATTGTAAGATTTCAAGGCTATATTTAATATTGTGAACATTTGTCTATAGTTAATGCATACACCATATGCATACCAGATGCTATGGTCCACTATTCATATATTTTGTTCTCTTACTCACCTTTACTTGCTCCACCTATTTTACCTATGACATTTTGTTACTCAATTTAGTCTTTGGGGAATTACTACCTGCATTACTTTTTGTCCTATTAAGTATAATTTTGGAGCTTCCTTTCTCTATCCACACTTTCAATTGAATTTTTATATCACCCATTTATCTATTTTTACTCAACCCATTATGTTTTTACCTTTCATATTTTTCAAACCTGCCATCCATTTCATATTACTTATTTGCACTTAGTTTGAGGGGGGATACCTTCTCACAATAAAATTGGGGCATTGGACACCTTATGTTTTTTGTCTCATGGCCCATTATTGCATGCCACTCCACAAAAAAGGGTAAATGTAGATACTAGTTTTATACACCCTTGTGTATTAACTTGATGTGTCATCAAATTATTATGTTATTCATAATATAATGGCCCCCATTCATAATTATTTAAAATGATTACATTTACCTCACCCCTTTCACTTTTACCACATAGGTTAATTAAACCTAATTACCATGGTTAAATAGTAATTAACCCTATTTCTACCATATTTAACTCTAAAAATCCCAAAAACAAATAAAAATTAAATTTAACCAACCCCCAACCATCCTCTTAACCACCTACCCTCATAAAAAACCCATGCAATAACTTAGTGTTTCATTCAATTTGTTTGGCATGTGGTTTAAAATAGCTCTAGACAATTTTTTTACCAAATTAGGCTAAATGATGTTGATCCTCCATGATTGATGCCAATTTTTATAGATTGACATCAATACATATATACACAATAGACCTCTATGGCTAAGGAGGAAGGTGACTATGCTTTTGGACTGCATAACACTACCAAACTTCTATTATGACCTATGTATGAACTTCATCAACAATCTATCATCCTATGAAAACCTCTATTTGTAAGATTATCAAAGGATTATTGAAGGTTTATTTAACTCATCTTGTCCAAGTCTATTTTTAGCTATAAAAAGGTAAGTTTTATACTTTAATTTATTAACATTTTGAATCTACAGTCTATTATGTTTATCTGTCACTGCTCTACATTTAGTTTTTATTATTTTATCAATAACATAAGTCGTTATTATAGTCTATTTTTTTAATTTTAGCATTTTTACATAGAATCGATGTTGATCCATCTAAATCAATGTTGATCCTATAGGATTGACATCAATCCCTGCTAAACCTTCAAAACATTCTTGAAATCTATTTTTATAGCATTTTTAGTCTTAAAATCTATCAAAAACCTGCATTTTATTTTCTAAAAAATTGTCTTTTACATATAAATAACTCTTCCTAGATTAACACATGACATTGTTAGCATAATTGATCTCCCCATTATCCCACAACCCTTTTTTATTGATCAAAGTGACATTGCATTCAAGTTAGGTCTTTGTATTGTGGGTTTTACACCTGATCAAGAAATCTTTGATGAATAATTAGCTGTAATTCAAGAAGAAGAAGTTGATATTATAACTAAATTTTGGGATAATTACTTTGATCATATTAATATTGCTATAGATTTAGTTATCTTTTTCATTGTATATTTTCATCTTATCCATATATATCTTTATAATTTCATGTTTATTTATAAACTTAAGTGTTGAATGTGGGTTGACATCCACCTAAGCAAGTGTATCCCTTCTTGGGACTAGTTTCTTACCAAGCAACTCACTTATTTTTCTATTAATCCATTTTTTGTGAGTTAATGTGATTTGCAGGTCATTCCTCCCCAAAGAGGAGTTCCCACAAGCTTGATCAATGGTGCGGAACTAACCTTCATCACTAGGTAACTCTAAACCTTGAATTTACTTTATTTTTAGTAACTAATTAGTCCATAATGAAAACAAAAAAAAATATACTAAAAAATCTTGACCAATTGATATAAATTTAAAGTCACCATTAGTGCTTGGATAGATGCCTCCAAAGGCTGATGTGTTAAAAGACAACATCAAAAATATTTCAAATTCTTGGAATAAGAGTCCCACTAAGTGTGCTAAAAACTATTATCATTTGGATTTACACCCTTTAAGGAGATGTCTTAGCTCTCCTCATCCAATTGGCACAATTGAAACACCCCTAGGCTATGTGTGAGCCTAAGAGTGAGGTTAATCTATAGATAAGGCTAGCTCCCTTGATGTACCACTTGTAGACCACTACTACACCTAAACTTGGGGGGAAAAGGGAGAGAGAAAACTGAAACCAAATTATCTTAAAGGAGGTGATACACCAAATTTTTTGATGACTTCCAACCAACTACATGTGACACATGATAACAAAGGTCTAACCAAACATACACTTCTCCAATCTACATCTTCTCACATCAATGTTTCATTATGAGGTTATGGTGAATGTTTAGGTTAGGAGGACTAGACAAAAGGTCTATAACGACATTATTGAGTAGGATAACTCACTCAAACATGACACTTCCTATAAGACTTCACATGAACTACAAGAAGAAGCTTTACAACTATAAATAGGTGAGAGAATGAGACAACATGCTGAGAAAACCATAGTTATCACTAATCAAGATCCATCATTCAAGTAAAAACACTATGAATAGTTATGGAAGAGGTAAAAATCAGTATTCTTATTGATCAAATAGTATGAAAATGAGTAGGGATTCACCATACTTAGGTGGAGAACAGTTTATAAAGGCCAAAATGGCTAGTTCACACACACACACACACGCACACGCACACGCACACGCACACACACACACACACACACACACACACACACACACACACATAGAGAGAGAAAGAAGTCAAAACATCACAAGGACACTTGTCAAGCTAAGAAAAGGAGTTACATATGTATGAGAAGATGTTAAATTAACTATTTAAGGATAGGAAGCACAAGTTTCACTCCAAGTCATGAAAATCTTGAAATATGGTGTAGAAGTTCTCATTATAGCTTAGAAAACTACCTTCATAATTTAACTCTATTTTAATGTCCCAAAAATGATTATGGATAGGCCTGATTATTGGAATTAAGGTTAAGGCTTTAAAACATGCCTCTCCATGCATTTTTTGTAGTCTTAGTCATCTAGAACCTTCCCAAAATGAGCTATCACCATCTGTAGTCAAAATAAATCTTATTTCATGCACCTTGCACACTTTGCATCAAAATTGGCTTAATTTTTCCATGAAAATCCATGGGAGGGAGTGGATAACACTTGGAAAGACTCTCCATGTCCTTAAAATTCTTAGGTACACTTTAAAAATCCATCTACTTAAAGCTTTCACACTTCTCACTATCATGTTTACTATGCCAACTTTGACTAGTTGAGATGAGAGCTATTTTATAACACTTAGGATTTTTTACAAGGAATTAAATGGACATGGTGGGTTATCTTAAGTTATAATCTTCTTTCCAAAGTTGATTTCATCTCTTGAAATTTCTTAGAACCTACATAATGTATAAAATAGTTAGAAATACCCTATTTTATACCCCATCTATATAATTTTATACAACTCATCCTAATGGGGAGAATCATAAGAGTATTCTATAAATTCCAATCATCATTCTAGTAAAACTATTTCATTAGATTATCTTTCCATCTTCATTTCCTCAAACTAGTCCTTACAAGGGTTTAGGCCTATTTTACCCTCTTAGCCATTGTTCATAGAGATTTTACATCCAACATTCAATACAATACCACAAAATGATTATTTAGGACCCTATATAACATCTCCAAATGTCTTGGATTTCCATGTAACGCTTCAAAGAAGATATGAGCATTCAAAACTAGCTTATCAAGCTTGTTTTCTCATTTCCTGCATGCTTAAATTATCTCTGAGCCAAAAGTGACTTTATCAAGGGTTTATCTACATTAAAAAAGATTAATAATGTCTATTATTACCCCATAATAGTTCTCCAATAAATTATAAATCTTTCCCAAAGTTATAAATGAAAGTGACCTATCATTTGAAATCTAAGCCTAATTATGCCTAGTAGGCTTGATTTATCTTAAATCTCAAAAATGGATTCCTATAGATAAGTATATAAAAAAAGAGATTAAAAACCTATAAAATGACTCTAAAAACATTTCTTGGTCCATTGGAACCCAATAATAAAGTTGGAGGTGTCATTAGTCTACCATTTGGCTTTAGGTCAAAACCCTACCCAATGGGTTTGACTGCAACCTTGGGGTTTTTGAGCACCCTATTTATTTCCTCCATTTTTAAAAAGGTATATAATATTTTAAATGTGTGTTACAAATAAATAAACCTTATATCAATATTCACCCATAATAATCCATATTTTTACCATGCTCCTCCAAAACTACCAGTTTGTGTACCTAGGGAAGTGGCCTCTGTCTGAGACAAAATAGAGGGTACTTTACTTATTTAATCAAAAAAATTGAATGTTGGAGAATATTATCCAAGTTTTTAGGATTTTATATTAAATATTTTACTCCTTTATCAGTTCTCTATACCCCCAAACCTCCTCAAATTCCAATTCAAACTTTTAGGAGACAGACTGTGTGTAGTATTTAAAGAATGGATAGTGTAATGCATTGTTTAGAGCCACTTATTTGCTCCATATACATTATGAGATTTACATGAGACTATTATTATCATTATTAAATTATTTAAGTCTCCATTTATCACTTAAACCTTCTTCCTACCTTTCTTACACCTTGATAGTACAAGTCTAAATATAACCTTAACTATATTTCCTACTTTAAAGGGGACACTTGTAGATGTATATTCATGGATTAGAATTGGAAATAGTAAATATGACATATTTATATCTTCCAAGATAATTTTATAAGTTTTTGGATCCACTTTTTCACTTTTTCTAGTCCTTCTCCATCACTTTGAACCTCAAACCTACTCATTGTTTATCAAAATTAGACCCAATCAACTATAGGTCAAATAGGATAATGTAGGTAAGACTCTTATCAAAAAAGGTTACACATCCCATTTGTATATCCTGATATATTTTGGATCACCCTATATAGAATAAATTAAATGTTTCCCAACTTAAGACTTTTTTAGGGGGAGTGTAGAATCTAGTAGTCATTTGTAGATCAACCTCTTAGGAAAGGGGAAAATGTAGGTGAGTACAGAGCCTAAAACAAAATATATATTCCTATATTGGTGACCTATATACTCATTGATATGCATTTCACTAAATAAGGTTAAAAAATATTCTTAAATTCTGCCACTTCTCCCTTTATCACCTAGAGTTGAGTGTAACTCTTGAGGAATGGTTGTAGGTGCTTGCCTAGGCCTGTGTATGGATTGTTTCCTATGTAGGTCTATTTTAGACTTAAAACCATGCCTAACAAACAAGTCCTTTAATTTTAATCTGTTATCTTGATTTAATCCTATCCATAAGGTTTAATACATGATTTTAAAATTATCCTTATTGTTTTTTTACTCCAAAGTACCCTTTCATCTCCATATAGTTGTAGGTGGGTATTTCAAGTCTTAAAACACCCCTGGAGGTATGTATGGGATCAAAAATCTACCTATAAACCTATTTAATGATTATATAGCTAATAAATTTTCCTTTAAAACCATATAAAAAAATTAAAACATGAAGTAATGGTTTGATATTGAAACCTTGCAATTAAAAGTCACCTTAGACTTTCAAAACCTGTAGATGACAGTGAAGGAAATTAGTGTTCAAATGGCTATTTTGAGGAGCTCAACCACTACCTTCCACTACTCTTATTCCATCCAAACTTTGAATATTTATTTTAATATATGGATAATACACTAAAATCACATTAGGATGCATCAAGAGCTTGGTAACCATGTTATATGCTATTCACATAATGCCCCAAGACCTCTATTTTCACTTTTTAGGGATCTATTTCTTGAACACCATCATTGCACCTTTTGAAGGTTCCCCAAAGTTGGAATGCCAACTTAGAAAATATCATGGGATTTTTATAATCACTTATAAATTTTATGATCCCAAAAGGAGTCTCACTACTTGTTTCAACTCTCCCCTATGACATATTAGCTTTTTGTGGTACCACCTATAGGTGGCCATTTTCAAGGTATAGGGAATAAGTACAAGTATGGGTAGTAAGTATTAAATTTGAATTTAAAATGGTTTTTTTAAATATTTAAAAGGTTTTAAATAGACTCTCTTAATTTTAAATTATTATATCCAACTTAGATGATCCCTCTCAACATGATCTCCCTTCATGAGAGCACCTGTTCATGTATATTAATGGTAAGAAACTATAAATGACTGTGTTGAGCATCAAAATCTATCATATAACAAATGAAGATATTTTATTGATTTATTTTTCATGATATTGTATTTAAATTCTAAAAAACATAACTATAGCCTCATGTATGTGTTAAATATCGTAACTCAACTCTCTTTGTTGACTATACATGATAGTCATGGAGTAAACCAATAGCCTCTCACTTAAGACTATAAATCTATGGAGGATTTCTTGGATAATGAGAGTATAATGGAATGAATTTTTTTTTTAAACCTTAATACAAACCATCACAATAATTTAACACCATTACTAAGACATGAAGGTGTTTGAAGTGGTAGAAACCTGCCTGCTACATAGAATGGGACCAGTCTATAAACCTGAGGTGATTATATCTTCAAATCAACTTGAAATACTAAACCAAGAATGGAGAAATTTATGTGAATATTATCATGTCCTTTGGATTCCCTTATTATTATATATATATATATATATAAATAATATATATAGAATCATCCAAATAAGAGCAAAACCTATAGGGTACATGAAATAGTAAGTATAAAAACATAGTCAGCTTGTAAAGGATGGTTCATAAAGCATGGTTGAAAAATATTCATTTTTTTATGGAAATGGATATATGTAAGTTTAATTTCACCTCTTAAAGGTTTTTGACCTGAAACTTCTCTAACTATCCAGACCAAACATTGAATTATTGACCACTTTTATGTGTCTAGAAAGGCAAAAAAGGAACATAAAGGTTTTATCTCAAAAATGGCACTTACATAGCATGTAAAGCATGTAAATAAAATTTAGGAATATGAAGAGATGTTACATGTCCTTATCCCATTTTTCCCTTCCCTCATGGGTCGTACAAGTGCCAAACTCCTCTTTTTTAGTTGGTTACTTGATCTTTAGGTAGGTAACATGCAATTTTTAGATGATATTGACACTCCTGATAGGGAATCTAACCTATTGGATTTTTTATAGGAAATTATGACACTTGGTCACCTTGAAAACCATAACACTTGCATTTATGACCCCTAAAAGCCTTCTAAATGACTCAAAATGACATATTGACTAATATGACTAAGACCAAGGCTAATATGGCATTAAATGACATCAAATAACTTACAATACACCCCATGGAAAGATATTAGACCCTTAAAACGTCTAAAAAGCCAATTTTTTACCTATAGGGGTCCCAATTTAGCTTGTAGGGTCAAATTTGGTCAACACATACAACACAAAATCCTTTGAAAAATTAGGATTAATAAGAGTGGGAGAACTAGCTATGGCTTGCTTTATTTCTTCAAAAAAATTCATGCCTTCCTTGGTCCAAGTAAAATTCTAATTTTTCTTGAGCATAACTGTAAGAGGCCTTGAAAAACTTGAAAAATTAGATATATAACTTCTTATAAAGTTAATATTTCTAAATAAACTTTGTAATTCTTTCTTATGCTTAGGAAAGGACAATACAAGAATAAAGTCTATTATATCTAGATCAATACTCAAACCATGATTGGAAAAAACATGACCAAGGAGTTTACCTTCATGCACCAAATAAACACAAATTTATTTGGGTTAAATGACACCCCATATTTCCTACATCTCTAAAATATTTCTCTAAGATGAAACATGTGATCACTTGCCTTCTTTAAAAAACTATAACATTATCCAAATACAAAAGAAACAAACCTATTTATCAAACCTTGAAAGGCCATATCCATATCTCTTTGGAATGTTATTCCTATATTGGATAACCCAAATGGAATTTTTTGGTATGTAAAATTTCCCCAATTGGTGATTAATGTTGTTTTGAACTGATCTTCTTCCTTCACAAGTATTTGGTTACACCCATATAACTATCTAGCAATGAAAACCTTTCTGAACTAGCCACTAACTATAGCATTTGTTCCATTGATGAAAAAGGATAATGATCCTTGAGTAAGGCCTTGTTAAAGTCACAAAAGTCCACACACAATGTCATTTATCCATTCTTATTCCTTATAGGAACAAAGTTAGCCACCCAAGTGGAATGATTGATGGTAAAGATGATAGCTGATTCAATCAGCTTGTGAATCTCTATTATCATCAAAGGTTCTAACATTGGGTTGATTGCCCTTTGTCTTTGCCTCACCAATTTTGTATCTTATTCTAGTTTAATGATGTGTTGAGCCAATCAAAGATCAAACACTTTTAAATCACTGTACTCACATGGAAACACATCAATAAACTTTCTACATAAGCCAATAAAATATTCTTTTTGAGATTAAGAGCATAATTCACCAAGCTTGAGAGCTTTCCCATTGACTATGTTAATGCTTTCATAATGTTCTTATTTGGTAAAAAAACAATATTTATCCCTTATTACCTCATTATCCCTATTGAAAATATTCTCAAGTGTAACAAGACCCTTGGATAACTTATTAGACTTGAGATAAACCATTTTATCACTATACTTCTGCTAAAGTTTTGACCAATTTATAGAATAGAATTCAAATGCTTCTTATAGGAAATGAACAACTTGATCATCATCCACAAAGACTTGTCATTTCACATTATTATCAAGAATAGAGGGTCTTGATGTATGGATGAGTTTTTATCATTTTTTACACTAGTTGGAGTGTCAAACTGGGCTCCTTTAATAGCCAACCTAACCACATGCTTATTTCTCTCTAGGAAATACTTGTATGTCAAATACATCAAAGTCCTATATAAGATCACATACCTTGTATTTGTATGATTTTAACAATGTAATTTTACACACATTCAGCCCTCTTATTTTATGTACCACAAATTCACTATCTCCAAATGCATGTAATAGGTTATCTCCCATCTTTCTAGCCCATTACAAACCATGAACTAAGGCCTCATATTATGTTACATTGTTAGAGCATCCAAATTGAAATTTTATTAAAACATAATACCTTTGTTTGGAGGGTGAAATGAGCATCATACTAGGCCCTTTACCATGTTTATTATATGATCCATTAAAATATAGTTTTCATAAACCATAATGTATCTCAACTTCATTATATAGAGCTAGAATTTGTGCACCATCCTCATATAAATAATAAAATCCAAATCCTCTTCATATATCATCTTTTAGGGACAATGATCATGAAGATTAATATTCCATTAATTAAGAAACATATCAATAATGCTATCAAGATATGAGTTTGTTTCAGCTTCACTAATTTACTCTACTTCATCCAAGATGACACAATTAGTATTAATAATACTAGGTATGCATGGTTCTAGATGAAAATGAGTAATATGATTTGAATGAATTGTTACTTTTATTCCATACCTTATTATAATCATGAGGTATGTCTGATCAACTGAAAGTTACCCACCTATATTTTAAGTGAAGTCACATGATAAGCTCATAGCAAAGTATCAACAAAGATCCACCACCACCATATCTTGATGAATGGTCACATTTAGAAATGCATGAAATATTAATTTTAGATTATTGATTATACCCACTGTCTTGGTTGGAGAACCATCAATTTTTAAGAACCTTAGTATTTGGATCATACACCAAACCTAACTTATCTGTAATCTATTTTTTTGTTACTATGTTACTTGCTTCACTTTCAACCATATAATTATGAACTAGTGTGTTGCCAACACTCAAGTAAAGATATAAATGAGGTGTCTTACTTGGTTTTGCATCATATTTTATGTCCTTTTACCATTTATATACCTATTTAACTTGTTTCTTCTCTTTTTAATATGAATTTTATATAGCCACACTTTCCTTCTCTACTAGTTTTGTAGATAAGCTAAGGCTTGAGATCTCATGAATAAGGGTATCCTTTTGTCTTGGGATGGATAATTAATCCCACATGGTCATGATGATGTCATATTTATTCATATGGTTTACTATGATGAAAGAGGAGCCTCTAATATTTGGTTTCACTTTTAGATCAATAGGAGAATCTTGTACTTGAGGGACTTGGTGAAACTTTCTTGCTTCAACATTATTTTTTTATAGATAAAATGGAAACAATGTATTCATTAGTACCTTTGGAAACCATATTAGGAACATTTGGATTATGACTTACCTCTTGGGTTTCATCTATATCTTTTATATTAACTCTTATAATGGTTACAACCAAGTTATTTAATTTGATAGGCTCACCTATCTAATTTACTTCCATATGACCATCAACTTACTAATTAACCAAGGTTTCATCCAATTGTACTTTTCCATGATTCACTTCCCCTTATTGCATCATAGCTTCATTATGTTGGCCTCCTTGAATAAAAACCTCCTCTTGTGTCATTTGAGGAATTACCATATTTTGTGCTACTAGAGCTTGATTTTTCACATGATTAATGTTATAAGGATACCAAATTGATTCTTACATAGAATTATTTTGTACTAATACAAGGGTATTGGATATTGAAGGATCATTGGGGTCAATTACAATATATGTTTTGGCTGGTGTAATGACTCTTTGAGCTTGGTATGGAGGCATATCATCTATAAAGCCTTGGTAGGAAGGTATTTAATCTCTCTATGGATGATATGTGGGTTGATTGGGTTATCGATATGGCCTATGGGATTGATATTTTTGCCACTTCAGCTGAAATATCTCATTACCAAAAGATTTCAGCATACCTATTAGTTCACCAAGCTTACTAGATTGACTATGAGGAGCTTGAACTTGACTTTGAGGGGCTGGAATTGGGACTAATAATGGAACTTGAAGAGGTATAATAAGATGTGTTTCTATAAAAATTGGAATTGGAGGCATAGGCTCAAGTATAACATCCTAATTTAAACTATTTTTAGCTCTAATGGCAACCTCATAGGCATATGGGAGTGTCTTAGCACCCATAGACTAAATAATAACTAAAATATTATAATTAAAGGCTCTCAATAAGTATAGGAAAGCATAATTAGGATATGAAATTATCATGGGAGGTATTTTATTCCATGTTTTATTAAGTCTAAGATTAAAATCTTTCACAAATTCATGTGGTGCTCTCTTGATGGAAGTGAGCTGCTTAACAAAGGACATATACCCTTATTTATCTTCAAATTATCTATATAATACTATACCTAAATCATCCCAAGTGGAAATAGAGTTCAAGATAAGGTTCCTATACCATTAAATAATATTTCCCTTGAAGGATGCAATAAGTAAATAAATGGAAACATTCTCTTGGGTAACATGGTGGAATGAACACAAGTTAGCCACATCTTTGTTAAGTTCTATGGGTGTAGTTTGATATTCACCTATGAAATATGGTAGGATTTGAGGGTTAAGGTTGGGATATCACCATATTGGGCCAAATTGAGAGGTATTACATCATTTAAAGGAGAAAATACTTGGTTCCTAGGGACAACCATATTGATAATGGGATTTGAAGTTGAAGTGGTTTACATAATAGACAAATTTGGTGAGTGAAATAGCCTCATAGGATATGGAATTGTTATTAAAAAGATTATTTTGTTTTAATTCAAAGGCAATTCAACAAAAAAAAATGGTATACCATTAATTAAATTTATTTTAATGATATTAAACATGAAATTGATAGTTCTTTACTACTACAAATATCTTTTTCTAACTCCAATCTGTGTCCCATTGGGCACACTAGAAATTGTTATCACTCAAAAGTGTACCATTGAAAAGAATATGTGCTTTTTATCACTCCCATTGACACAATAAAAAATTTCCAAAGTGTGGGTGGCCTTATATTAGATATATTATGTAGATGAAGGGCTGATTCCCTTTGGTACATCACTTACTTCTCTCTAAACTCTCTAATTTAGTGATTTCTTGACTAAGAAAAGGGTAAAAAGAGTAATAATCAAATTGTAATGAAAATTAAAATTGAAAATTTGGGGTGACGTACCAATTTTAAATTCAATTATGCCTATACTTGACACACTTTGGAAGATAAATAACTTTCACACATTCACTTCATCTTCATACAAGGAATAAACATAGGTTGAATTCACTTAAAACTTAGGTATAAATCAAAATTAGACACTTTATATGACTTGAAATAATTATCATATGCTGAATAAAGTTGAAAAATTCAAACATAAACATAGGAAAATCAATCATTCACTAAGTTACATCAATGAATATAAGGCACACAATACATGAACAACCTGAAAATAGAAGAAAAATTAACTTATTATTGATTCAAAGGTGATGTATTACAAATTTTGGTAGATTTTATGTATATACAAAAGTATAATCTCCTATATTTTTCAAAAAAATGAACATACACATAGAAAATGAAGTTAGAGAAAGGAAACAAAGTAGCCCAAAACTAGGGATGAGTCATCATGCCTAGTCATCCTTCACTCTTCCTTTAACTCAACCACCAAAATCCAAAATCCTCCATAGTACATATAGAGTTTAAACTTATTTTATTGTAACATGTCATAGGAGAGAGATATAATCTTGTTTCAATGTTTTTGAAGAAGTCCTACTTCATCATTCATGACCTATTTTTAAGGGAATTGGTCTCTTTGTATGAATTGATGGTCTTCAATGCTTGAAGTGGTTTTGTTCATCTTCAATTAGATATTTTAAAAAAAAACATTTTATCTCCTTGATATTATACATCTTTCTAGTGATTTACTTCAACTATATTACTTATATCTTGGAGTTTGACCCACCTATTCACCTATATTCTTACATGCATGTTTCTTTCTCTTGAATTCCTCAAATTGATTCAAGGTGGCATATAAGGGAGAGGTTTGAATGTTTAATTTTTTGGATTATACTCCATGAAAATATTCCCTTATGGATTTATCATGTCTTCAACTAAACTCCTCCATTCTTACATGTTGCTTCTCCACCTTATCAAAGCTTATTAAAGGCTTCTTCCTATTTTATTTGACATTTTCCCAAGGTGCTTTAGAAGTGAGAGAAAAGGATTGTTTATGTTTTTAAATAATCCTTCCAAAATTTATTCTATTTTTAACATAAATAATTTATGTCTTCTTTATCTCCAAATGGAAAAGAGCACATGTGATTTACTTAGCAAGGTTGTTGAGGATTACAATGCATTGATGGAGCTTGTGTCTTCTTCCTCTAAGGTGGTGTCAAAGAGAGAGATTGCATTATTTATTTATTAAATTATTAATTCTCATGAAATATTTTTTATTATATTTTATTTTATGATGAACAATCACAACTCTCTTTACTGACCTTTCTTGGAAATGTACATCTTATCCATTTTGACAAGCTTGCCAAATGCACAATGAGAACCTAAAAATGATGAATTTTCATTATTTTAAAATATAATGAGTCTAAATATGATTTTAAAATCATCAATATGGTGTCACATACCTTCAAACAATTTTTTAGTTCCAAAATCCACATACAACTTCCAAAAGTGCTCTTTTGTGCTGTCTAGGCCTCAAGAAACCTTGATTTAGATTGGGGGTATAAAATGAGTTATATGTCTCACCATAAACTACTAATATTATTATTAGATAGGTATAAATGTGGAATACCTATAATTTTTTAAAAATATCTGAAAATCTTCACCAAACTCTTAAACAAAAATTCATAAAAATTTGTCTGCTTGTTGATTGTAGGGTTGCCTAAAGATGTTTTCCAATGTTCTGTACCTATTTTGAATTGGTTTTAATTTTAAAATCATTTATTAATACATTTAAATGAATTATAAATCTTATTAAATTATTTTATGCCTTTACAAAGATATTAAACAATCATTTCTCAATCTATTTATGAGCAAATTAGTCAAAAGCCCTGATTTCCTTCATGGTACAAACATATGTTTTGCCATTTTATCTGTCATCAGGTACATGAAAACAATTTTAAAAATTAAATTATATAAAAATATATCTCAATGTCAAATTTAAAGATATTTAACTTAGTAAAACCCAAAATAATCACTTTTTAGTGCTTTCTAGCTTGCACTTTCTCATTTCTAAATGCGTGTGGGTCTAAGTTTTGGAATTTTTTTTGAGTTTTTTGAGGAATAAATACCTAATTATTTTTTAATTATAAATTTTAAAATCAAATATAACCATTAAAACCATTAAATATCTCAAACCAATAACTTAAATATCTTTAAAAATGTATTTTTTGATTGTCTTTCTTACATACTTGAAATCCTGCAACTTGTACCTTTAACTTTATCCATTATTTGAATTAAAATTTTGATTAAGTTTTATTAAGGTTATTTATTCCCCATAATATCTCACAAAAATTTTAATTTTCAAAAAATAAGTCAAAAATTCAATCACATTTCCTAAGACCGAGCACCTTTTCTTCTTAACGATGATTCATAAAGTTAAGATCCTATAACCTAAAAAAAATGCATTGAATATTGAGGGAATATGGGACCATATATTACCATAAGATAATTAAAACCAAATATTATTATCCTTCATGAATCAAACATCTAAAAATTTCCCTTACTAGCTTGCAACTAGCTTGCTATAGGAATAGAAGAAACTTATACCCAAATTTAGACATGTGAGGTATTACTGAGAGTGGTTTTGGCTTGATGAATGATATAGGATGTTTTGGAGAGATTATTAAATCAATAATTCATGAATGTATTATTATTTAATACCTTTAATTAAGCAACTAAACATGCCAATATACCCTTTTTACACTTTTTCCATGCCCTAACCAATGGTGGAAAAATTTGTCAATGATCACTCTACATTATCATGTTTTGAGCTCATATATGTAATTACACATGCATTTATACATGATTATATCTTACATAGGGTAATTTATATGATTATGTATTTTTTTTATGACACATTTGAAACATGGGCTACTATGACATATTTATGTTGGTTACTTATGATCTCCTTTATGCACTTCCTTGAGTGTTTTTCCTTGGTATTGTATTTATTATTTGAGTATTTGAATGTGGTCCTTTACTTGTGGCCACTATGCTTATGTATAATTTGTTTGAAATTTTAATATTTCATTGTTTTTGTATGGACATTTTATTTTGTATGATTTTATATACATTTGACTAAGTCATGTCCCTTTGATTGTGTGATATTTGAACATGCCACTTGTTTACGGTATCCTTCGACCATTGCCTTTTGAATTGATTTTGATTTTTTTTTGTGTGTTTGATTTGATTTTTGATCTTGTATTATTAATATCAAGAAATTTCCATGATCCTTATCATGCATCTTAATCCTTCATATGATCACACTATTCTATGTGCTTCAATGCTAGATCTACCTAGACATGTCATTTCATATGCTACATGGTTACATTCAAAGATTATACAGTTGTCTTATATTTTTGAGGTGAGGTAACTAAAAATTTATATTCTTCCTTCACCTCAAATGGGGGGAATATAAGTGGAGGAATGACATATAATCATGTTCTTTACATTTGGCACAATTTTTAGATTCAGTGGGGGCATGTCATATAGGCATGGGTTCCATACATTCATAATTTTAGATTTAGTGGGGGCATACTTTGGAATCATGTTATCCACACTTGTTTAGTATTTGGTAATTATATATATTTTTAGACTCAGTGAGGGTATGTCATATAGGCATGGATTCCACACATTTAAGTTTTTAGATTCAGTGGGGGCATGCTTTGGAAGCATGTTCTCCAAACTTATTTAGTATTCAACATCTCCATATTATAGTGGGGATATGTTTTGGAAACATGTCCTCCACATTGGAAATTATTTTATATTTATTTATATATAGTGGTGGAATTATTTTGAAACATTTTATCCACACTTACATAGTTTTTGAATTGGCCAAAGTACATAATTATATAATTTGGATTCATAATTATGCTAGAATTTTATACATTAGTACTATTGTTATACATAATTTCAATATTAGACATATCTAAGGTTCATATGCTATGTAATTTTCACCTAATATTATAAAATATAAATCAGTTTAAAATTTTAAAACACTCTCAAGTACTATTATCACCCACTAGGATATAATTTTATAGACTATATTGAGCCAATCTATTACAGTAGTTGGTTTGATTTTGGTATGGTTGAGGTGATCAAAGCACTCAATATTTCCTAGTTTTCAAGTTAGACTTTATTGTATCATACAACCTTACCAAATTGATAGTATGGGTTAACTTTGTTCACTCATGCTCACCAGGTTACAAGTATCATTAGGCTGTATGGTTAAGCTAATCTCAACTGTCAAGTGACAACTCATATTTTCTCCAAGGTTGGGGGAATGTGCCTTCCAATTTATCTCTATTTCCTTAGATATATGTACTTTCTATATATATATATATATATCCTAATCTCAATTTTAGATCCTTATAATGATACATATTTCAAAGCAACTTGATAATAAGCAAGGTGGTTACATCGATACATAGGTGTACTCCTAAACTTTACTCTTTCAATTTCGATATTTTCAAGTAATTTCAATTCTAGATTATATGCATTGATTATGTATTTTAAGATGCACTTGGTTGGAGGTCCATCACCCAAAAACCACTCAAGTTGGACTTAAACAAAGACAAGGTGTGTTATACACACCCATGTATGTATTCTTTTCCTTTAAACTAGTAATTTAATTACTATATTAAAAGGGGGGGATGTAGACACAATTTTATAGATTATATAGCACCAATGTCTTATAAACTTGGTGAAATCAGATCTTGGATATTCCATTCAATTATAAACCTTTCTTACTTTTATAAGTCTCATATCTTCTCTATCTTATGCCCTTTGGCCTATCTCTTAGTCTGACTAGTCTTATGTTGATGACCCAGACCTTCAATATTTTATATAATGATTAAAACCTACTTATCTTCCACCTCTACAAGTTTTGAGTTATACCTATTTTCCTACTCCTTAAAAACTAACATTTGGGATATAACTTGTGTTTCCAATAGTGTCCTAACATGACACAAGTTTATAGTGTCCTAAATTCATATAATTTGAAAATTAAATGTATCTTAATGGTTGGACTAAGTGATTTAATGAGAGTTACTTCTCCAAAGGGATTGATATAAATACAAGATAAACTCTCATTCATTACCTACCTAGTAGACACTCATAAAGATGGAAGGCAACTTATCAAATCACTTAATCAAATACTCAATAAATAAGAGCTTACTTATTTTCTCCTATTTTTATATCAGTCATAGGGAGAACACATACATAGGTCTAAATTAATTGAGGAGTAACCAAAGAGCTATATTTTATAATTTATAAGCTATGTCACTATTATACTTGATTTGCACATATTACATGATTCACACACAATCCAACACATAGGGGAGAACTAAATCAATCTGAGGCCCTATTTGGAGTATTAGATATGTAGAAAATACTTAAAAAAGGGTATTTGGGGTTAGATTTATACCATGTTTACACTAACCCATTTTATCCCATGGTCACTATCAAGATGAATAACTAGGGTTTTATAAATTCATGAGGAATGTTAATCCATGATATATGTTTAAATGCACCACAGTGAAGGGAAATTAAAACCTAAAATCATATAGGTGGTAACCTCCTTTTATAATAGGTATTCTATACATGAAATTTTCATAGAGGTTAGACAATAACATCAATGTAACTCTCTCAAGTTGACGTTAGTGTTTTCAGATCTAGAATCATCAAATCCAAAATATGATGACTATTCTAGAATCATTTTCTAATCCATTTTATACCTATTCTAGATCTAAAATTTCATTAACATAAAAAAATTCTAAGCACATTACTTCTTTGTCATTTTAATGCTTAGCATAGCTATACTTACTATTTTTATCCTATCTTAATTAATAATTCTAGTATATGTCTATATCTAAGTTTAACACTTAATTGGCCTATTGAAGATTTGATCATCACCCTTTTGAATTGTCATTTTTATATTATTAACATTATCTACCCAAGTAAAAATGAGATTCCTTATCTAATTTATGGTTAAACAACATCCTTACCTTGTTTAACCTATTATCCATTCCATTAACTTGAAATATTATGAGAACCTTCACTATTCCACTTATTGTCTTGAAATTACTTGAAACATCATTCAAGAATCCATATTATACTTATAGGTTTGTGTTAGTAAAATCCTAATAGTCTTTATATTTTTGGGGTAAGACTACACTAGGATAGATAGGGTCACAACCTAACCTTTTCCACTAATGTGGCCTTATCCCCTATGCTCCAATGGTAACTTTTAAAATTTGAGAAATTTCATATTGGTCATTCTCATGTTTAAGCAAGGTTAGTTAATGGAAATATTACAAATATTCCTATATATAATCAAATTAAGGTCATTTAATATACATATAATAATCACTGAGCAATTCGAGTGCACACTGACCAAAAAAGAACTATTATTTCCAAATTGAATTATGTTTTATTATAATAGTCATATGCCAAGTTTGAATTTATTTTATTTTAGGTCAAATGATTTCATCATCAAGAATTTAAGTTAATCTATGAGTACATCCATATAGAGAATTTTAAGATTCACACACTCACTCTAGGATGGATAACTACATCATCCTGATATCCTTTTGGGATATGTAGGTAGCATTCAGATTACATAGGGTTTGCTGAGGATAATTCAAATATTACCATTGCTCAATTCCCCATTTCATTTGATATTTATTTGGTTTATTAACAAATAATATGGTTTTGTTGTTGTAGGTCTTTAGTGCATCAAATCATCTCTTACAGTTAATTAGTCGATCATCTTTGATAACTACATGTGCCTGTATAGGAAAAATATCTATGCAATCAACACAAACATGATTATAGTAAATAGACAAGGCTGTTGTGCACCATTATCCACCATAGTGTTGTATTATCCCAACATATTTTATAATTTTATTTTTAGCTATGACATAATTTACATATCTTTCGAGTCAATTCTATATCAAGAATCAATCTATATAATAAAAATAAAAATATTCTAAACTAAATAATTTTTTCACATTTTATTTTTTATTTATAGATAATTTCAAATTATGTATTTACATTTAGGTTTTTTATATTTTATAAACTAAATCATTATTTCATTATTTTTAGTGGTTAATTATATTTCATTATTATATAAAATATAACCATTAAATAGTTTTATACATAGTTGTATCTTTATTGCCTATGGGGGCATGATACAAAAACATAATATTAATTGGCCTATCTATATACACATTTTTTCCTATGTGGGATAAATTTTCCCTTGTATTTTTATCATTGACATTATTTTGAGTTTGTCTTAAGCATTAATTTAGCATAATTTTCCCATGGGGGCATGCCACTAGTAATTTCATCCTAAACATTGTAATGATTATACATGTATCATTTTAACATTCCATATGACTCACATACCTTATTACATCTTGGTGTTGCTTGATTAACAATACACTATTTTACTTGACTACATATTCCACGTTGAGGATACATGAAACATATTTGTCTATGAATGGAATTGTACCTACACATGTTTTCTATATATATAATTGGCAATATATATCATTGCTTTATAATTTATGATTTTCACACATCTTATGATGGATATCATTATTATATATGCCTTTATTTGAGAATTTTTACTTATTGGGGAGGCATGAGGTCTTCCCAAAAACACATTAATATCCTTAGCTAGTGGTTCACATTCTTACCTTGGCACATAGTTGGATTTATCTAATATTATGATATCTTGATTTCACATTATGCTTTGGGACCGATATCATGTAATTAGCCTTGCATTATTTCATGGATCATGATACTTAGTAAATATTTATGAAATTTATGATATTATTATCATGATTAATGACTATATGACTTATATATTTCCCATAAAGGGGTTGAAATATTGCAACACTGGGAAAAATTCTAAAGTTCAAAAACATTGACAAATTAAAAAATTTCAAAAACACTGACATAAATTACAAAATTTGAAAACATTGGAAAAAATTCCCCAATTTAAAAGAATTGGAAAAATAAAAAATATGGAAAAATTCAAAAAATTATAAACATTAGGTAAATTTCAACAATTCAAAAATATTTTTTATATATGTTGCATATATACCTATTCTAGAGGTTTTCATAATCCATGGTTACCTATAGGATTTTTAATATTTTTTTATGGAGCGAGTGCTATGAAAGTTCAAAGGCATTTTATATTATTTTACATTTAATGGTCTAAAAAAGACAAAACATTGAGACTAATAAGATTGTATAAGATATGTATAAACTACACAAATTATAATGTGACTAGTAAAACATAAATAATTTAATTCCCATGCTATAAACATGACAAAAAATATACATTGCTTAACTTGTTTAGG